>PVIH01030531.1:0-12068 GCA_004025045.1 Sigmodon hispidus | reverse complement strand
AGAGAGAGGAAAAGTTCTGTGTATGTAGTTTCAGCAAGAACAGGGTTTAATGCTCTTCCACCCTGCGTTTCCTGGCCCCAAACCAGACAGGACCGAGTCCTCAGCACCCCTCCCCCTTAACACAAACACTTTTTCTCTGTCGTTGGGTCTCTATCTCTCTGTGTGTGGGTTTGTCTCTCTCTCTCTCTCCAATCCAATCTCCTCCCTCCAGGGTCTTACTGTGTAGCCTTGCTGTCTTGAAATTTAATATGTAGATCAGGTTAGCCTCGAACTCACAGAGATCCGTTTGCCTCTGTTCTCCAAGTGTTGGGATTAAAGGCCGTCAGCATCCCACACTTGGTTTAAACCTTCCTGCCTAGCCTCTTTGTGTAAATGATGAAACTCCCACGCCCAGCCTCTCCTGGAGTGTGTAAGCCCTCCTCCATGTTATGGGCACTTGTTACTCTGGACACAAAGCTGGGTTGGGGGAGGGGCGTCCCTGAGGGCATCTGGAGCAAGTTGCCCTCAGGCATCCCCCTGCCTCAGGACTCTAGCCTGTGTACTCAGTCTCCTCATCTCCCCAGTGACTTGGCTATACCCCCCTTCTGCTCCCTGTGGGCCACCAGCAAATGTGTTGCTCCTGCCTCCCTATGCCCAGCTGCACTGTGGGTACAGCCAGGGGCACCACGATACTTATTGAATTACATGCACAAGGGCTAACACCAGCAGAATTCTTGTGTGTCCCCATTTGCCAAGTCCTGCATTCGCTCTAACAGATAGGAAGAGGGCATTGGGGTGTTTACACCTTCCCAGGGGTAGAAAGACAATGGCCAGATAACACAAGAACATGTATGTGGTACCGGGTAGAGTGAGTTCCTGCTGTGAAACAGATAAAGCTTGACCAAGAGGATTGCAGGGAGGAGGAGGAGGTCTCTATAAAATTATAGATGGGCCATTCAGACTTCTGGAGGGACAGTATGGGTGGCAGAGAGGACCCCAAAGGCATGTGGGTGTCTGATATGAATCGAGGAGGGGAGTGGGATGGAGGTTATTGGAAGGTCTGGTGGCCCCAGATGATGGTGTGGTTTTGTAGGCCCCGCTGGACCAGGAGTCAGGTGGAAAGAAATGGTGTAATTTGATTTATAATCTTTAAAAATGGTTCACGAAGACCAAGGAAATTTAACTAGGTTACCTTGAGTTTTTAGGCTTATGCAGTTCCAATTGTCCAGGTTCAACTGTAGACCACTGAACACTTTAGGCCGAGAGATGTCCTGCACTCCTCACAATACAATTTTGAAAAATTGTTTGAAACTGGACATTGGGCAGAATCTCTAAATAGGCCAAGCCTCAGAATCTGACCAATGAGGTCCCCAGGACCCCTATTCTGAGGGTGTCTGGTGTTTATACGCTGTGACTCCTGATGTATGTGTGTGTTGTGTGTGTGTGTTCACACTCCGCAAAAGAAGGTGACATCCAGGCTCTTTGTAGTGCGTCTTTCAGCCAGAGGACTGGGTGCTGGAAGCTGCCAGGTTGTACCACAGCTCCCCCTAGCGGCCAGGAGGAACACTGTCACAGAGCTGTTCCGGGCTCAGAGGCAGGTTTATGGGTTTCTGCCAGGTGCCAGGTGTTTGGCATCAGAGTAAATCATAGAGACTCGGGCTTCTGGGGTAACTTCACCCCTTGAAGTTTTGACGAGCAAGATGCTTGGGAAATGGCTGGGCGGGCATTTCCTCCATGACAGGAAATGGTTGAGCCAACCCCCTTGCTCCTTTTACTGCAAGGGCCCTCCCGAGATCCCTGCTCGGTGTCTCGTCTCATCCCAGAGCTGGGAACATTCTCCGTCCTCTGCTGCCTCTTAGTGGACACAAATGACATTGCCACTGCCAGGCAAGACGTGAAAATTCTGTGAAGATCTGAACATCCTAGAACTATGTCAACCTAACACCTGGGCCGTGACCTCCAATTAGCTTTTTTTCTTTTAAAGGTGGTTCTCACTGTGTAGCCCTGAATGGGCTTGAAATTCATACATAGACCTGGCAGTCCTCCATTCTCAGAGATTCGCCTGTCTCTGCCCCTGGAGTGCTCCTGCTCCAACAAGTATTTATTGACTCAGCCATCCATGGGCTCTCAGAGGAGCCCAGAATTTCAAGCATCTGGTTCAGGGCACCAGAGTCATGTTTAATGGTGGAGAATACAGACAAAACAATCCCTCGAGGTGATTCAAGTGTTTTCCAGAAAAATAAGAATTTATACCCACATAAAAACTTTATAAAGAGGTCATAGTAGCCATCTTTCTAACAGTTCAAAAGAAACAAGCCAGACTGCCCCACTTTTCCCTATTAACTTTATTTTTAAAAACTATTTATTACATTTGTTTGATTTATGCACACACACCACAACATGCACATGGCGGTCAGAGGGCAATGTGTGGGGTCAGTCAGCCCCCCTTACAATTCTGGGGGCTGGACTCAGTTGTCAGGCTTGATGACAGTCATCATAATCCATGAGCCACTTTGTTAGCTCTGATCCTCAAACTTTAAAAAACTATAACTTTATAGGAAGTTCAAAAACACTGCACAGAGGTCCCAGGGTCTCTTCACAGATATTTCACCATCACAGAGATGATGGCAACCTACTGCAGCCTTTTACCTCCCTCCTGCTTTGAGCTTTCACGAATCTCTCTGGCTGTCCTGGAACTTGCTCTGTAGATCAGGCTGGTCTGCCTGTCTCTGCTTCCCCAGTGCTGAGATTAAAGGCATTCGCCACCAATGCTGTCCCTTTACAGCCACACATTCCCTCTCTCCAGACCTTGGTGTGCAGGCTTGTGTGAGATGCTAAGGTGAGTGACAAGTTGAAGTCAGAGAGTGGAACTTTAGTGGGTTGAGTTAAACTTCAGGGCTGACTGATATCAGCACACACATAAAATTAAAATATCAAGGAGTCTGTGAAGACTCAACACACAGTCCTGAAAGATGACTGGAAGTGTCCCGTGATAGGAACCACATCTCCTTCTGTGCTACCCAGGGGCATGGCCACTGCCTCTTCTGACGTCCATGTTTCCCATTGCTTAACCACATTGAAGACATTTCTACCTTTCTCTTTGTCTGTTTTGGTATTTGGAGATGACAGACACATCATGCAACTCAGGCTACCCTCAAGTTTGTTATCCTCCTGCCTCAGCTGTCAAGTCCTTGGCTTATAGATGTGCACCTGTAATGGTCTTGTTTGTTTCTGTCTTTCTGTAACTTATGCTAGATTTCCATTACTATGACAAGTCACTTGAGGTGATTAACTTATAAAGAGGAGAGGGTTATTTTGACTCGAGGTTCCAGAGATCTCACTTGGTCCTGTTGCTTTGGGCCTGTCTTTTTAATGATATAACATGGAGGAAGAATGTGGTAGGGAAAGAGAGAGAGAGAGAGAGAGAGATCTCATCGTACACTCAGTGTCCTAGGTGATTCCATGCTAGCCATGTAGATGAACCCTCAGAAGGCCTCACCGCCTGTGATCTAACATCTTATCCCAACTCCACATTTAAAGTTTTCATGTATTGATTGATATGCATTTAAATGAGGCAGTCAGAGAACACCTGGTGGGAGCCAGTTCTCTCCTTCCACTATGTGGGTCGTGGGGATCGAACCCAGGTAGTCAGGCTTGGCAGCAAGCCCCTTTTCCTGCTGAGCCATATCAGAGGACCAACTTCTACCTCTTAAACATTCTTCCACTTCCTAATGGCACACAGCCTTCATAATGAACCAAATACAGCATTGTAAAAACTTTCACATAATGTATAAAATGAGGACTAAAACACACAGGCTCCTTTTGTAACTCTTGTCTTAACTTGGGCACACACACTTTCACACCTCACACAAACACTCAAAACACCCATACACCTGCACACACACACACACACACACACACATGGCACCTTGTGAATGCACATCAGTTAGTGCACACAGATCCACATGGCACCCTGTGAATGCACATCTGTTTGTGCACACAGATCCACATGGCACCCTGTGAATGCACATCTGCTTGTGCACACAGACCAACATGGCACCCTGTGAATGCACATCAGTTAGTGCACACAGACCCACAGGGCACCCTGTGAATGCACATCTGTCAGTGCACACAGACCCACAGGGCACCCTGTGATGTAGCTGTGACCTGATTTATCAGCTCCTCCATCTGTGGCCGTTGGTTGGTTTCTAAGCATGGCTACTATATACAAAGCCTTAGCAAACAGCTTTTTCTCCATAATACTTTTTATTGATTATTTGGGAATTTTATGTCTTGAACACCAAGCATCCTTAATTCCCTGTTCTCCTACAGCCCACCTTTGGGACCCTCTAAGAAAGAAGAGAGAGAGAGAGAAAATAAAAGCAAGCGCAGTTTATGTTGCCCATATACTCACTGGAGCATGAACAAACCCCCAGGGGCCGCCCTTAGTGAAACTGTGCCCTTCTCCACCTGTCGCCTGCCAGAAGCCGTGGAGAGCTACGCTTCATCATTATCACAGTCGGTAGGAGTTCTCTTTCATGGCTGTTACTTTTTTGGGGGGGAGGGGGTAAAGATTGACGCTGTCACAGAAGCCTTCTATGTATGTATCTCTTTCTCAAATGTGAGGCTGTAGTCATCAATACCATGGCAAAATAGCTTCCTTGCTCTTTATGGTCAGCAGGAGTATGGATCATAGACTTACACATGGTTTCTGATGACAGTGTGGACCACGGACACCCTCATGGTTTCCATTATCAGCATATGCCACTGACCTCAGCATGGTCTCTAGTGGCAGTGCAGAGACCATGGACATAGACATGGCCCTCTGCCGCTGCACCAGCCTAGGAATCAACAGGGCCTCAGGTGGCAGTGTGGGCCACTCACATTCATATGGCCCCTGGTGGCAGCACAGGCCTTGAATATCAACATAGCTTCAGGCTGCATCACAGACCATGGACAGTTGCATGGCCCTCAGTGGTAGCATGGCCATGAATATCAGAATATCAGTATAGATTCCGGCTGATGCAGGACCACAGACCCAGACATGGCTGCCTTCTTCTTCTTCTTCCTCTTCTTCGATTTATTTATTTATTTTTATTTTATGTACAGTGGTGTTTTGCCCACTGTTACAGACAGTTGTGAGCTGCCATGTGGGTGCTGGGAACTAGCGCTGGGTCCTCTGGAAGAGCACTGAGTGCTCTTGACCACTGAGCCATCTGTCCAGCCCTCAGACATGGCCTTTCACACAGACCCACACATCACCATGGCTTTGGGCTGTAGCAACAAAAAGCTTCTTACATCTACCTTTTGGTTCACACATAGTTTATCTTCCTTCAGTTCACCAGAAGTGAAATTGTCAGCAGAAAGTGGATGTATGCTTAGTAGTTTGATAAATCTGGCTAAACTGATTTTCTAAAGATACGTGAATTTATTTCCACGGACAGCTTTTGAGACTGAATTTTCTCACCACTGGGAATAGCCTATCTTTTAAATTGTTATTGATTTGATGGGTATAAAATGATCTGCTCGCTGTTGTTTTTAATTTGCATCTCCTATTTACGGGTGCAGTTGATCCTTTCTTTCCCACGTTAACTTTCTGTGAACGCATGTTTGGGAGGCAGCCTCCATAGTTGAGTTGTCACTTCTTACCTACTCCACAGTCCCTTTGCATTTTGAATAGTCATCTTTGTGTATCATAGTTAATATTATTAAGAATATCTTCTATGGTATCTTTTGACGTATGTATGATTGCTTGTCAGGGGCCTGAGGGAAAGGGCTTACTATGCAAACATGAGGATCTGAGTCCAGTCCCCAGGACCTACAGGAAATGTCATGTGTGTTAGAATATGCTTATGACCCCATTCTCAGGAGGTGGAGACAAGGGCTCCCTAGGGCAAGCTACCTAGCTAGACCGTGGAATTGTTGGGTTTTAGGTTCAATCAAGAGACCATGCCTCAAAGAATAAAGGGGAACATAATTGAGGAAGACCTTACATGTGCACATGTATACATGCACACTTGCATGCATACATATACATTCAAACATATATGCACACATACACACACACACACACACACACACACACATATTCACAAGCAAAAAGAAAAGAGAAACCAGGCTCCTGAGGAAGGACACTTGAGGCTGGCTTCGGGCTTGTGCACACTTATGTGCATGCACACGTGTACTGGCATGTTCACAAACACGTACATTTACTCTCCCTGTATGAGTCAAGTTTTTCTAGAGTAACAGAATTTATAGATGAAATTTCTCTATTTATAGAAAGGGTGTGTGCTAGAATGACTTAAAGGCTATGGTCCAGCTAATCCAGCAATGGCTGGCTGTGAGCATAAAGTCCAGAATCCAGGAGTCTCAGAAGGCCGCTCTGATGCCAGTGAGGAACCGACTTGCTAGCAAGGTGAGGGCAGACAGGGAAAGAACAAACATTCCCTTCTTCCACGTCCTTAGACAGGCTTCCAGAAGAAGGTGGGACCCACAATAGAGGCATTATTTCTTTCCACCTCAAGACCCAGATTAGAAATGGACTGTTTCTCAGGTGGAACCCTCCACTGGCCTCTGTCCTGGCAGTCTGGAGGGAGCTGCCTGGATATAAGGCCAGTCCTACCCCAGGGTCTAGTATTTCTCTATTGCCTCAGGGGACACTGAGGGAGGGATAGCTCTCAGCATGCTAATGGCTGAGAGGAGCTCTGTATTCCCTCCCTGCTGGTGTGCCCAAGCTCATTCCTTGGAGCTCATCCTAGCAGATAGCTGGAAACAAGTCCCTAGTCCTGGGGGAGTCACGTACTGCTGCCATGTGCTTGGGACTGGTGACTGCCCACCCTCCCTTTGCATTTATTACAACAACTCACCTTTTGTTTCTAGGCTTAGCTGTTTCTCCTCAGGCTGCCCAAACTAGAATGATCTGTTCACCCTCTGCTTAGTGCCTCCTCTCCTGCCTGTTCTCCCCAGTGCCCACACAGGGCAGACGAAGCAATAGAACGGTCCTCCCCAGCAGGCAGCTCTTCTCGTTGAATTCTTGAGTGAGGAGTGAGGGTCTGAAGGAGCAATGTGCCCTGGGAGTTGGGCCTGGATTCCTCCTCAGGAGCCCTGAGCACATCTGAGGAAGAAAAACTGAGACAGGCTCAAGTCCTTGACGGAGAAAGCGAGAGGCCTGGGAATGTTCTTTGAAGAAACATGTGGAGGCTAGGCGGGGTCAGGAGCACCCCTGAGCCCTGAGATGCCTCTCCTCTCAGGAACTCCTAGGCTCTCTGCCGTCTCCTTGATAGCTTCCCCCTCAGCCCTAAGCAAGTTGGTGCAGGGGAGCTGTGGTCCCCTCAACTCCCCCGCCATTTCCTGGGCTCTGATTTTATCTACCTGCCCCGAAAAGTCAGGCTGTCAGGGAGGAACAGGCATGGGAACACTGACTAGTGTCCATCATACACTATGGGTTCCATGTCACCCAACAGGCAGGAGACTGGGGAGAAAAGGCAGAGGGAAGGAAGAGGGGGAGCAGGGGAGGCTGGACTTTAGCTAAATTCAGGATCACGTTCAGGCATGGACTGGGCCCAGGGGCACAATACAACCCAAGAGCAAAGGGCAAAGATGGACCTGGGGGAGGAGCATGGAGTAGAAGGCAGTGGTGGGCTTGGTTCAAAGGGGGAAGCCTCTCCCTGGCGGCCTAGCTGGGCCGCTAGCTCCCCTGGCTTACCCTTGCTAAGTCATCAGCAATACTTTACAGAAAAAAAACAGAAGGTGAGAAAATCAGACATATCTTTCCCTTATTAATATTTATGCATAATTTGCCAAAAGAAGAGATTTAAAACCTCCTAGGAAATTTTGTGGGGGATGTAGTCATTTCAGAGGTCTTGTGAGCAATGCTAAGTTCAGGGCTACACTGAGATGGGGCTGTACCCCTAGACTTTGGAAGAAAAGCTCCTCAGGCATCAGGGCTCCCCAGGAGGCTGGACTGGACATGATTGCATGTCTTTATCCTAGCACGGGGGCGAGCAGAGGCAGACAGCTGTCTGTGAATTCACAGGCTTAGCCTGGCCTACCCAGAGGGATCTGAGCCAGCTAGGGTGTGTGTGTGTGTGTGTGTGTGTGTGTGTGTGTGTGTGTGTGTGTGTGTGTGTGTGAGAGAGAGAGAGAGAGAGAGAGAGAGAGAGAGAGAGGGAGGGAGGGAGGGAGAGTGTCTTGCTGTGGGGACCGATGGGGAAGGTCACCTGTCTAGTCAGCATAGAGGAGCAGGATGCTGGGACTTTCTCACAGGAGCCCAGGGACCAGGTGCTCCTTTCAGTTCTGTATTTTTAACTCCTTGCATTATTTTTTATGCAGAAGTATTTTTAAAATAAATCACAGATATTCTGACATTTTTGTTCTTAAGTAATTCATTAGACATCTCTAAATAAAGAACTCCTTGCTACATAGAAAACAAGTTTTCCCACGTTGATGCTGATTGTGCGTGTGCGTGTGCGTGTGCGTGTGTGTGTGTGTGTGTGTGTGTGTGTGTGTGCATATCCATTTCTCAAGACTTGTTCTTGGTCTGAACTCACATGCCTGCTGCATGGATGCACAAGGGCCTCCTGCAGGGCACAGGCCTGTCAAAGCCTCTGAGCCACAGTATACTTTTACTATCTGGATGTGGTCACCTGTCACTGTTCAGCCTCAGATGACCTGGGTTGTTTATGTGATATTGAGGGTGAGGAACTACACCCAGGTGCTGGCTGGAAGCTGGGGATCTTTGGGGATGGCGGTACGAAGAGGGGCTTTCTCTGAACATCCGCTGTAACAGCTGGAGTCCAGGAACCGCTGGGGACATCTGTTCTCTCCTGGGAGTGTCATCATTAAAGAGGTTCACTGTGTCTCAGAAGAAGACACGAGAGGTGTGCGTCACGCCAAGGAGTACCCTCTTACAGCTCCCACTGCTCTAAGCCCAGCTTCTTTCCCAGAATTCCCACTAAGCTATCCCCGTGCCCCAGGAAGTAGGCATAAGTCATTTGTTTTTATTTCCTGTCAGGTGCATAACAGATCTGCAATGTTAAATGTCTTTTTTCTGTGCTGATTTTTTTTTGTTCTGCTTGGGGATCGAACCTAGGTCCTCATGAAAGTTAGGCAAGCAGTCCCCCATGGAGCCATGTTTCTAGTCTTTAGCAGAAACTTCAGAGAAAGGGCATTGAGAGTACGTACTTAGAGTGTCTCCGGGGTTGGACCAGAGAATTCAAGGGCAAGGGCAGAGTGAGTCAGGTGGCAGGGTCGGCGGGCTTCAAGAGATATTGGAATGCAATTAAAAGGATCAAATCAGGAAGGCTAGTAGTGGTTGAAATGGTTGCGGTTGGAGGATGCTGTCACTCGTGTTCACCTTCTGGAAGGGGATAGGGCAGCCTGGTGTCAGGAGAAGGAATAAGGGACAGAGCAGCTCGGGACTTGTGAGGATGGTGCATGAGCCTCCGTGGGCCCAAGGTCACCAAGGATTATGGAGGGGCAGCAAGAGTACAGTCCAGGTTAAAGATTGAGGCTGAGTGAGGACTGTCTGGGTAGCATCCCTGCTGGTGCTCCTTACCCCACAGTCTGACACAAAAGTCACCTTAGGTGCATAGGGCAGACAGAGGGGGGCAACTGTCACGCTCAGGTGGCCTGAGGTGAAGGGGATAGCTCAGTTGGAAAAGTGCTGGCCTTGCAAGTTTGGGACCTGAATTTGATCTCTGGAACCCACATACAATAAAGCTGTATGTGATGGCATGTTTGCCAACCCAGAACTGGGGGATGGAGACAGGTGGGGCACCAGGGCTCTCTGGACAGCCAGCCTCGCCTGCTCAGTGAGCTGCAGGACAGCAAGAGACCTTGTCTCGAAAACCAAGCTGGATGATTGTGTTCTGGTCTGCACACACACACACACACACACACACACACACACACACACACACACTATACTTCCAACTGTACCTGCATACACAATAACATACATGCACATACAACACACACAACAAAGAAAAACAAAATGAATCAACAACCACAAAACATCTCAAGAGTGTAGGAAGTCAGCAATGTCCTCAGCGAGAGGCCAGTTGTGGGTGTTCTGAGGTAAGTGTGGCATCTCTCCTCACTCCTGATGAAAAGGTGCAGCAGAGGCCCAGAGGGTGAGGCACAGAACATGAGGATGGAGGAAAGACCTTTCTCCTCAAGGCTGAGGAGGCTCAGCTCATGGTTTGAAGTTGGCTAACAATTGGATAACTCCACAGACCAGAGTCTGTGGGGGTGGGGGGGACTGTGAGGCAGATCATTTTGACATTAGAATCCTTGACGGTGCCTGGAAAGGAAGCAGAGACATGGGGCTGGGTGGCAGAGGACGCCTCAGGGCTGCCTCATGCATCAGCTGGACTTCTGGATTCTACCTTCCTGAGGCACCCTGTCTCTTTGTGCTCACCTACCTCCTTTCAGAATCCTCTCAGAGGCGGCTCCCTCAGTGTCCCTCACACTACTGAGGCACTGAGGATTGACCCCAGGCAGTCTGGCTTACCCCTCCCTCACAGAGCCTTTTCTGTGGAAACTGAACTGTCAAGGAGAAATAATGGAGCCATTTCTGCCTGAACTGTCTAGAGCCCACAACACACACCACTGGTCTTCCTGTCATGGACTGTTGAGACTCTGCAGGAATTTCCAGAAAGCTCCGGAGAAAGACAGTGGCAGAAGAGAGGAGGAAACAAGATAAGCAGGCAGACAGAGGAAAATGAATATACACAGAGCTTAAAAATCAGTTCCAGGGTCGGCACTTTAGACAGGTTCACAGCACAAGGTGTCACCACGGAAACCAGAAGTGGAGACAGGAAAATCGCTCCAAAGTCAGGTCTAGCCTGAGCAATATGAAACCCTGACTCAGAAACAAAACCAAAGGGGTTGACATTTAATATTGCCAAAGAAAATATAGCATGCCCAAACCAGATAGGCATTCTGGGAAGTGAGATCTTGGAGAAATGGACGGAGGACCAGACACTGCAGAAGAGCTGGAGCAGGGCTTCAGGGGCTGGTTCATAGGTGCTGTTGAAAGCTTGGCACCATCATGCCTAGAGGCTGTGCCTCACGCCAGCTGAGGCAAGATGATCAGGAATTCTAGATAAGCCTCAGTCACACAGTAAATTGGAAGCTATCCTGGGCTGCATGAGACCCCATCTCATAAACACAAAGGGACTGGAGAGATAGCTCAGTGGTTAAGAGCTCTTGATGCTCTTACAGAGGACTGGTGCTGGTTCTCAGCACTCACATGGCCGCTCACACTGATTGCAGGGCCAGCTCTAGAGGATCCATGTCCTCTTCTGGCCTCTGCTGGCCCCAAATGAAGCTCAGTCAGTGAGGGGTCAGTAGTGGGCAGGACCACACACTACTGGGATTGCTTAGATGTGCATATCTTTGGGCTCTGCTTAACTTTAATCTTACTTTAGAATGTCAAAGATAGACGTTGGGGAGTCGTGGATCTCTTTGACCTTCTTCCCAATGTAGCCACATGGAAAAAAAAGTCTTCTGGGCTGGGCGAGATGGCTCAGCGGCTGGGCGCACTGACTGTTCTGGAGGATCTGAGTTCAATTCCCAGCATCCACATGGCAGTTAACAACTGTCTGTAATTCCAAAGATCTGACTCTTACACAGTTATACGTGCAGGCAAAACACCAATTCACATAAAAAAATCTCTTGTTTGTACTTTTCACTTTATTTTTCATTCATTCTTTTCTTTATTTATTATTGAGGATGGATGGCTGAAGTTGACTTGGGGGAGGCCATAGGCTGTGAACCTAATATCAGGGAGTGCTCAGGTCTGCACTGAGCAGTGTAGTCATGGACTTTGGATCAAACCCTGACTTTTTCTTGAAGCATTGTTATTCAGAGGTTGGGAGGATCCTGGGAGCCCTAGCTTGAGGAGACAGGACATTCATCTTAGGACTTGTGGCTGGGGCTGAGTTTGATGCCTCCTGGAAACTCCTGTGTGGCCTACATGGCTTTCTCAAGGTCCTAGGAGGAAGAAAAAATAAATGGTCAGCCATAACTGTTCTTGGTGCCCACAGGTGTGCCCTCTCTCCTCACAGGTGTGCCCTCTCTCCCCA
>PVIH01030530.1:0-12070 GCA_004025045.1 Sigmodon hispidus | reverse complement strand
CCATCCACCCACCCACCCACCCACCCACCCATCCACCCATCCATCCACCCATCCATCCATCCACCCATCCCTCCATCTTCAATGCTTCCCCACTTTAATAGGCTGATGTTTTGCACAGAATGTGCCCTCTCTGGCCCAAGGCCTTTGCATGCTCTGTTCCCTTAGCTTGGTATGTTTCTCCCTAGATTTCCCAATCGCTCCTTCTTCCACTTGGTTGGAATTTTATTATCTGTGAACCCCTCCTTGGCCATCACACTTTTAAGGTTCATCCCCCCACACCTCCTGCTCTTTCTTCAGCAGGCTCCAGATCAGTGATCCTGACCTTATTGAACAGACTGACTGGGCAAGTCACTTCAAGTTTCTTTTGTGACTTTCTCCAATCTGAAGGATGGACTTTTAAAAAATTCATTTATTCAGCACACATCAGAGGGTGGAATGGTAGCTTCCCATGGAACCAGCCAACTAACAGATGCCGTCATAACACCAGGGAGCCAGAAAGACAGGGCAAGGGAGGGCCTGGGAGATGGCTGTATTGGGAAAACACTTAAGACACACTCAAAAATACATGGACTGGATGCTTTTGAAAGACATATATCTTTCTTAAAATATTTTTAATTTTTTATATATGGATGTTTTGCCTACATTGGCGCCTTGCATCATGTGTACCCACAGAGGTTAGAAGTCGAATCAGGTTTCCTAGACCCAGAGTGACAGACAGTTGTGAGTGGCTACGCGGGTGCTGGGAATTGAACCCTGGTCCTCTGCAAGAGCAGCTGGTGTTCTAACCGCTGTGCAGCATCTCCAGCCCCTATTTTATACAATGCATGTAGGAAAGCATACATATATATGCCCTGTATGAAAGCTTTTATATTTATGAATATGCCCATTCTTTTCAATATTTATATGAATACATTTAAGTGTATGATACCACGCAGTCTACATGCAGTCGTCTGATAAAGCTCTGTATCTTATACACCTAGATGAAAAGACACAGAATATGTGTAATACAGAAACAAGTAAAACTGTCCTTGAGGTCTAAGTACGAACACATTAATGCACGTTTGGTATGCAGAATGAGTACTGTACGTGGGAAAACTGAGGCACAGAGTGGCAACTAACTCATGTGACTAATGGCAGTGTGACACAGCACAACCAGCAACCAGAACTGAGCACAGGCAGTAACCGAGTCACGTAGTCCCATAGAACCCGCAGCGCCAGCGAGGTACGCATGCGCGGGGGGGGGGGGAGAGGAGGCGGGGTGTCCGCAGTTACACATGCGCAGGAGCAGTACCTTGAGGAAGGCCTTGGCAGCGCGCCTGCAGGCCTCGTAGAACTCGATGTAGGTGAGCAGCTGCCAGCTCTTCTTGTATTTGGAGCCGATCGCCAGGTAGTGCGAGTACTTGGTGGCGGCACTCATGATCATGTCAGGCACCGTGACCGGATGCTCATTCTCCTCCGAGTTCTTGCCCATGCGCAGCTTCACCTCGCCATCACGCTCTGTTGTCCAGTAGCAGCTCTCTGAGGCCGGGTCAGAGGTCACACCATAAGACAGGAGGAGGGATGGGTGCCCGGGGGGTCGGGGGTCAGTGTCCCCAGTTCAGGAGGACATGGGGTCAGAGGTCATTTCCCCAATGAGGATTGGAGGATAGAGATTAGAGGTCACCGTCTCCGAGAGGACAGGACGCATCATGGAGCCATGGTGACTGCATCCACAGGTCAACAAGACCTAGGTGGATGGTCACATGGCCACAGGTACCACCTTCCTCTGGTACACTTGCCTCCTCCACAAGGTCCTCACCCCACTGGCCACCCACCCTCTGGGACCAGTGATGCTCCACTACGTGTCCCAGGAAGTGTCCTGGAGCGACAGGACTCCCCAAGACCCCATGCTGGCCCTGTCACCCTCTCCCAGGACCCGGGGTAGGGGATCTCCCACCTAGGTTCTTTGTCTCTGAACAGTCAGGGCTTTGTGCTGCCGCCTTCATCATTTTGCTGTAAATTTTGGTCTTCAGGATAGTTTATGCTGTCAGGATGGACGTGGTGCCCTCGGGGCCACCTTGTTTTGTAGGGTGACCAGGTACACAGTATTCACAAGTTTACAGGGTCAGGGGTTCAAGTGTATGCAGTAGGGTGTCTGTCCCCTCACACAGTGAAGTGGACAGCGGTTGAGTTGGCCCAGCAAAGATGGGAACCTACAGCCCAGCTGTGGGTGCTGGTACAGGAGACAAAACAGACTGGGTGTTAATGAGGACGTTTCCTGTATGTGTGGTGTGTGCAGAGGTCATAGGTGTGAGTCTTCTTCTGTCGGCCCCCCTCCCCACCGGAACCTCGAGTTTGCCTGTCAGTGGGCTACCAGTGAGAACCAGGGATGCTTCTCCTATAGGCACGTGCTGGCACACCCAGCTTTTACCTGGGGTGGGGACTGAACTCAGATCCTGGGGGAGGGGGTTGTGAGTTCAAGGCTAGCCTGGACTACAAGAGACCCCAAGAGGGTGGGGAGGAGGAAGGAGAAAAGAACAGGGTTGTTTCAGTACCGTCTCTGCCTAGTGGATGCTGCCAGGCACTTCCTGGGAGAGGGCGGGACACATGTAGCTCTCGCTGCTTTATCGTTGGTAGCGCAGTGGTGACTCCTGTCCGGCTCTGTCACCACCTCCTGCTCTAACCACAGAGAGACAAGTACCCAGCCTGTATGTCCTCCAGAACATTCCCTTCTACAGTCCAGCCCTTGTGACATCTCTGTGTTCCGTGAGCCAGGGCCACCATGGCAATGTGGCCCAACACCTCCTTTTCAAGAGGCTAGTTTTGGGGGACAAGGAAAGGCAGGTGCAGCAGAAGAGACTTTGCTTAACTGCCATTAGCACGGTAACTCTCAAGACTAGTCTCCAGAGACCTGGTGGCAAAGTTTGGGGCTCTGGTCTGGTGGCCTGAGGGGACTCCAGTGTACCAATGGACCTACACAAACTTAATCTGTTTCCTTCATTTGTTACTTGTGTGGCCGCACAGCCTTGTGACGAATGCTCCTTGTGCACCTGGGAAGGCGGAACCAACGATGGCTCAAGATAAGAAGGCAGAGGACCCTGAGAGAGGCGTGGACACCACCCCAGGTCTGTGATGGCCCGGGAGCCCTGAGGAGGGGGTGCTGTGTGCTTCCTGGTTGGTTATGAAGTAGCCAGTGGTTGGCAGTTTGGTCACTTAGATCAGAGGTGACAACTGGGTTTGCCCTTTGTGAAGCTCACTTATACATTAGCTAGTTTCTGGCACTGGAATAAGACACTTATTCTTTTAAGAGCTTTTTCTTTTTCTTTATTTGGTGACAGGATTTCTCTGTGCAGCCCTAACTATCCTGAAACTCACACTGTAGACCAGGTTGGCCTTGAATTCAGAGATCCACCTGCCTCTGCCTCCCAGGTGCTAGGGTTAAAGGTATGTGACACCACTGCCCTGCTCACACAAATGCTTTAAAAGAGATATGGGGCTGAAGAGATGGTTCAGTGGGTAAGATCCCTGGCTGCTCTTGCAGAGGGCCTTGGTTGCTTCTATTCCCAGAATGTGTATGGGGGTTCAGGACTGTCTGTAACTACAACACACACATGCAATCTTTTTTCAAATGTTATGTGTAAAGATGTTTTGTTTGCATGTATGTCTCTGAACCACATGAGTGACTGGTTCCCATGAAGATGAGACAAAAGCATCAGATCACATACATATACACTATGGAGAATTGACAGCACTTCTGCGTTAGGATGGTGCTGGTGTGGGCGACATACCAGGAGCCATTTCTGTAGATGACATGGATACTGTTAGTGACTTGTGGTCATTATACAGGGGCCACGTAACACACTGAGCAAACCTTAAGGTCAGTGTGTGATCTGGGGCTTTGCTCACCCATGTACCAGCCCTTCTCAGAGGAGAGGTTGGGCAGAGTGGCAGCTCTTTGGCCTCTTCTCCAGCAGTCCTGAGCTTGTCTTGGGGCTAGGGAGATGGCTTCACAAGCGTGGGACCTGAGGTTAACTCCCAGAGCCCATGGAAAGGCTAGATGTAGTTAGTGACTCTGGACTGTGACCTCAGCACTGGCAGGTGGGACCTGGAGGATCCTGGAGCTCCCTGGCCTCAGGCCAGTCAGCCAGAGTTTGGGTTCAGTGAGAGACCCTGAGGAAACCCTCATAGTCCATCATGAGGAAATCAGGGCAGGAGCTGAAAGAGATCGTGGAGGATGCTGCTAACTGTCTGGCTCCCCATGGCTTGCTCAGCCTGCTGTCTTATCCCAGGGATGGCATTACTCACAATGGGCTGGGCCCTACCCATCAATCACTAATTAAGAAAATGCCCTACAGCCAAATCTTAATGTGGCATCTTCTCAATCAAGGCTCCCTTCTTTCTGGTGACTGTGCCTTGTGTCAGACTGACATAAATTTAGCCAGCACACAGGACAACCTCGCCACACATTGCCTGGCCGCAGCATCTCTGCAGAGCCACAGGAGAATCCATAGTTAATTTACTCTTGCATCCTTTGTCCATGCCAAGCTGGCTCCCTGTGAAGCACACTGCCACCAGGGACGCACCTGCCCCTTGGGCCCCTTGGACCTCAGTGTCAGCAGAGTTTAGCAGGGTGGCATTAGCCCTGAGGCCCTCCCTTCCACTCCAGCATCAGCCTCCACTGTGACATTGAATTTCCCAGTGCTCTTTTTTCTCTGCATACTGCACACTTTGCAATTCTTGCTGCCCCGTGGCTCTTTTTTATTGTGGACCTTTGTAAAAGTGGTCTCTCTAACCACAGGACAGAGCCAACGTTATGCTTAAAGCCTCCTGCAACAAAGAAATGAGTCTGTCCCTTAAAAAGGTCTTTTTCATTTTATTTTATGTGGTGAGTGTTTTGCTTGCATGCATACCATGTGTTACAGCTTAGTCCGAGGTCTGTGGCGGGGACGGGCTCATTTTCAGCCTCCGAGCATCGAGGTTCCGTTAGAGTGAAGGAAAGCAGCACGCCAGGGCACAGCTGTGGATGAGGATGAGCCTTTAATGAGTCCAGGGGTGACCGCTGAATGAGAATCTCCCTCACCATTTGAACTCTGGTCTTCCTCTGGTGCTACAGGAAGTGTGTGCAGGGGAAGGCTTTGACATGGAAAACCCTGTGCTGCTCCCAGCATGCCCTCTGCCTTTTTGCCAGAGCGGCATGAAAAGAGGTCCCAACACATGGAGCAGCCTAGCTTCAGGACCCCCCACATGTGAGGACGAACGTGCCTGAGAATCCCTCCTTACTTTCTTTTGTGAGCATTAGTGTGAGGGTGCAGGTCCCCTGGAACTGAACTTACAGTTGTGAACTGCCATGTGGGTGCTGGGAATCGAACCCGGGTCCTCTGGAAGAGCAGCCAGTGCTCTTAATCACTGAGTCGTCTCTCTAGCCCTGAGCATCCCTCTTTAATTAAAAAAAAAAAAATCACCTCCTAAAGCCTCACCAACCCCACAGTCCATCAAAGGGGAAGATAGATAACAGTGGTTCTCAACCTGTGGGCTGCAACCCCTTTTGGGAGTCAACTTGCCCTTTTATAGGAGTCGCCTGAAACCTTCTTGAAAACACAGGTACTTACACTGTGATTCATATCAGTAGCAAAATTACAGTTATGAATGACTATGGTTGGGGGTCAGCACAGCATGAAGATGTATGTATCTTAATACATACATGGTGGCAGCCTTGGCAAGGCTGGGAACCACGGGGAACTAATCGCATTAGCCTGTTGTCTGATACAGCCTGTTCTCCCTTTTTGAGACCATGTCTCATTTAGCTCAGGCTGGTCTTGAATGCAGTATGAAGCTATCAAACGTGTGTGTGCGTGCATGTGTGTGTGTGTGTGTGTGTGTGTCTGTGTCTGTGTGCGCGCACCCTAGCTTGCCCACATGAATGTGGAGAGGTTCCCTCAGCCATTCTCCCTATCTGTCTGTCTGTCTGTCTATTATCTGTTACCTATCATCTATCTATCAGTTTACATGTCTGTCTGGCTCTGTCTGTCTGTCTGCTTATGAGCCAGTGTTATAGGCCTACCACGCTGCCCCTGGGTGGTGGTTTTCTTTTTAAGCTGGCCGCATAGGATCTCAACTCAAGTCCTTCTACACAGCGGGTTCTTACCCACCAAGCCTGCGCGCAGTCTCCTGAGCACTGAGCTGACAAACAGGAGCCACTGAGCTTGGCTCCTCTATTTAAAAAAAAAAATTGCACATGTGAAAGTGAGGGGACAGCTCTCGGGAGCCAGCACTCCTCCCCCCCCCCCCCCGAGGTGCATCCAGGTGCTTGGTGAGCACCCTAGGCCAGTGAGGAACTGTATACTCAAGGGTGGGGCTGGAGGTGCTGTTCAGTGGTTAAGAGCGCTTGCTCTGCCCTCTTGTGGCTTCAGTGGGCACTGCAGGTGCAGTGTACAGACATTCATTCAGGTGAAACACTCATACACATTCATTAAGAAATGTACAAATGTTCTGAAGGTCGGGCAACGGTAGCACACACCTATAATCCCAGCACTTGGAAGCCAGAGAGAGGTGAATCTCTGTGGATTCCAGGCCAGCCTGGGAGGACTGAGGCTGTGACTCGGCTGTAGAGCATTGGCCCGGTGTATGTAGAGCCCCAGTTCCTCTCCAGCACTGTCTATCCCTGACTCTTGCAGCTCTTCCCAGGCTGTGGAGCAATCACTGTGATGGAGAGGTGCTCCTAAGACTCTCCAGACACGGGCCTGGCCATGAGACCCCGATGACCATCCCCGAGCTCTTTCAGGAGTCTGTTGAGCGTTTTGGTGCTTACCCAGCCCTGGCCTCCAAGAACGGCAGGAAGTGGGACACGGTGACATTCAACCAATTTTATGAAGCATGCCGCAAGGCAGCCAAGTCTCTGATCAAGGTGAGCTGCTCTCCATCAGCCATTCAAAAGCAGTAGTCCATGGAGTAGGGTGGCACACTCTGGGGTCCCAGCATACAGGGAGCTGAGGCAGGAGGGTCCTAAGTCCTGAGCCAGCCTGGAGTACTGAAAACCTGTCTCAGAAAACAAAAAGTTAAAAAGCAGTTGGGTGGGGCCTCAGTGACCAGAGTGGTGTTGGCATACACAGAGCCCCGGTTCCATCCTCGGTACCACAAAGCCAGATATGGTTCTGCACACCTGTCATTCTCAGATGGAAAAGACAGAAAAGTTGAGCATTCAAAGTCATCCTCGGCAACAGGATGAGCCGGAGTCTAGCTTGGGCTGCATGGGGACACACCATAGTCTAACATGGCTTCAAAGTCTGAGGTCTCTGCTAAGACCCCAGGCAATCTCTTCACTGTAGAATCCAAACATAGATCACATACTTCCAGCACACAGGGATTCAGAACGTACGTTATCATTCCAAAAGGGAGGGAAGAGGCCGAGTGAGGAAACACTGACCCAAGAAGGACAGAAGTTCAGCCGGGAACACCACACCCTGTCACTCTGGTGTCAGAGAGCATGGCTCTGGGTCTCTTCTCCTTCTGGCTTCCATGACACCAGCACACTTCTCACCTCATCCTCAGCTCTCTTTGGCAGGTGTCCATCATTCTGTTGTCTCCCTCTTCTCGGGTCCTCCGATAGAGTCCAGGCTTCCCTTCACAGCCTCCATGCCAGACTCCACTGCCACACGCCTGGCCTCAGCGCTCCCCTTAACTGTGGAGGGAGATTCCATGACCACTTTAAGAAGTGGCTGTCTCGAAATCTCCTTTGCCCACAACCTTGGCTCAAATCTCTTCATGTTAGTCTGAGACAGAAAGCATCCACATTCTTCCCCCAAATATCCTAAGAATGGTCTCTGGTCCTGTTGTTGCTAATACTGTTCCCCTCAGAAAGCCCTTGAGGTGTGTGTACTTCCATAGTCTACAGTCTCTGCTGTCTTCCAAGATCTTCCTGGGATGGCCCATTAAGGTCTACTTAAAACTTTCAGCCATGTTCCTAATCCAAAGTCCCAAAGTCCCAATCCACCAACAAAGAGCATAGTCTGGCCTGTCATAGCTGTATCCTGCTCCCTGTTCCCACCTTCTTTCTTACTCACTGTTTTATTTCTGTGAAGAGATACCATGACCAAGGCAACTCTTATTTAGGAAGCATTTCATTGGGGGAATTGCTTACAGTTTCAGAGTCCACAGTCCTGGTGGGAACAGACAGGCCTGGTGCTGGAGCAGTAGTTGAGAGTCTTACATCCTGATCCACAGGAGAAGGAGTGAGACTGAGCCTGCTGTGGAGTTTTGAACCCTCCAAGCTCACCCCAGTGATGCACCTCCTCTAACAAGGCCTCACCTCCTAATCCTTCCCAAACAGTTCCACTACCTGGGCCCAAGCACTGAGACATATGAGCCTCTGGTGGCCATACTGATTCAGATTAACACAGTAAATAAATGAGCTAAAGACTCTTCCTGCCCTTCCAGAGGACATGTTTGCTTCTCAGAAGAGGTTCACAGACACAACTCCAGCTTCAGGGAACCAACCTCTATGGCTTCCTTGGGCAGCTGTATGTAAATGGACACATCCATGTGCACACACACACATCCTTATAATTAAAACTAAGGATGTCAAGAAGGGTGGACCCTGGGTTCTTCACCAGCAGCCTGTCCTGTATGGTGAGCTCCAGGGAGAAACATGAGACCTTGTGGGGCTGGGGCCACACTCCCCAGAGGGCCACACTCCCCAGAGGACCACACTCCCCAGAGGGCCACACTCCCCAGAGGACCACACTCCCCAGAGGGTCACACTCCCCAGAGGACCACACTCCCCAGAGGGGCCACACTCCCCAGAGGGCCACACACCCCAGAGGGGCCACACTCCCCAGAGGGGCCACACTCCCCAAAGGACCACACTCCCCAGAGGGGCCACACTCTCCAGAGGACCATACTCCCCAGAGGACCACACTCCCCAGAGGGGCCACACTCCCTGGACCTTTCTCAGCAAGAACAAAGACCTGAGTTTAAGTCCCTAGAACTAATGTCAAAAGCCAGATGTGGCTACATGTTCCTGCAGCCCCAAAACAGGTGGTGAGCAGCACAGGCTCATCACAAAAGCTCACTGGCCTGGTCCAGTGGGAGACCTGTCTCAGCACAGGGACAGAGGTCCCACCCAGCTTCCTGCACACTCATATACCCAGAAATCCACGTGAGCAATGACACCTGAAGATACGCTGTGCACACACAGACATGCGCAACATCCATCCCTATTTCCTACATGTAAGACAGAATTAGAGCCCACCCAGAACTTCCTCTTCTAAGTATATGCTCAGAGGAGTCAAGATCAGGGCCTTAAAGCAATATCCATACAACTGTGTGCATCATGGCATTGTTCACACCAGCCAAGCTGTTACTATACCGTGATATTATGCAGTCTGAAAACAGGAAAACCTGATACTAGGTACTATGTGGAGGGTCCCCAGAGACAGCATACTCAATGACATGACCCTTACATAGAGGTCATACACTTAGAGCCATCAGACCCACAGCATCAGGAAGTGGGGGGTGGGTGCCAAGGCTTGGGGACCAACAAAGTTAGTGTTGAATGGGGGGCGCAGATTCATGTGGGGAAAAACGGAAGGTTCTTGAGGAGGGTAGTAGAAATGGCCTTAAAACCAAGTGCATGTGCTTCCCAGTGTTTCCTAGCCCTGACCCACACACTGAAAACAAACAATAGTGGCTAAAACAGTCCATTCTCTGCCATGTGGGCTTCATCACATGGATACATGTAGGGAGGTGAGTGAGCCTGTGATCCCCAGTGCAGGCCGGGCAGTAGCTGCCCACTCAGTATCTCCACTTCCCTGGTTTCCTCTTACCTCCTCGCCATCACAACTTGAGAAGAGGCAGATATGCCCAGGAACTAATGGCGGCTTCCTTCTGGTTTTGTTTTCTCCAGCTGGGTCTGCAGCGCTTCCATGGCGTTGGCATCCTGGGCTTTAACTCCCCTGAATGGGTCATCAGTGCCATTGGTGGCATCTTGGCTGGGTATGTTCCACCCTTGGGGTCGTGTTGATAGTCACTGCCACCGGCCGCACAGTGCCGAGTCTGGGAGTCACACAGATACTGAGGACAAGACCACCAAAGGGAGATGGGCAGAGGCAACTTCATGAAAAAAGAATAAATCTGGGAAGAGGACCCAGGTTCGATTCCCAGCACCCACGTGGCAGCTCTCAACCATCTAACTCCAGCTCCAGGGGGTCTGATGTCCCCTTCTGGCCACTGTAGGTCCTTTACAAATGTGGGATGAACAGACAGGCAGACAAAACACTCATATACTTAAAGAAAAATCTTTTAAGAAAGAATGGATTCTTTAAAAAGCACTCGGTCCATCCATGATTGAGTCTTGTGTCCCCAGGGGCCTGTGTGTTGGTATTTACACCACCAACACAGCCGACGCCTGCCAGTACGTCATCAAGCATGCTAGGCTGAATATCTTGCTGGTGGAGAATGACCAACAGCTGCAGAAGATCCTGTCAGTGAGTAGGACTCGGGGTGGGTGCTGGGGTTTGCTGTCTGAGGCACATCCATAGAAGACTTTGAGGGGAAAAATCCTGCAGGATCGGGGTGGGGCTGATTCCCAGGCCTATCAGTCACTTCCCAACCCCCATCTTGTAAGCAGACAAGTGTGGTGGGGCACCTGGAACCCCAGCCCTGTTCTTGTAGTATTTATTTCATTTTTATTTTTTATAGACATTATAGAAACTGCTTTCATTCCTCACATGTGCGTAGATGCCCAGAGGTTGCCTGGGTTTGGTAGGATGATCTGGAGGGAGGGTTCTGGAAGGAGAACCCAGGGGGCCAGATGGATACGTTGTTCAGCTTAAGATTGGCCATCAGGACCTAAGTTTGAATCCACAGTGCTCGTGCCAGGAGCCAGGCTGACAGGCACAGGTCTGTCTGTCTCACAATGAAAGGACGTAGGGACAGGACCCTGGCCAGTCAGTCACTGAGAGACAAGCAGAGAGTGATGGAGGAGGGTGCCCAGCATTGTCCCCCGGTGCTGTCCTCTGTCCTCTACACACACGAAGACACACACATAGACACAAAAGCTAAAAAGTAAGATACAAAAGCTACCATGACAATTGAGTCCTTGTTGTCAGTCTTCGGTTAAACAGTATGGAGAAACATCTCGAGGGACACGTCTGTCCATCTGTGGTCCAGTTGTTGGCCATGTGTCCTCAGTGAGCTGCTTCTTAGAGTGACTCATGGTTGCCAGACACATCTGCCAGTTTTGAGCTATGTTTCACATAGCCCAGGCTGGCCTCCAGCTCACTGTGTAGCTGAAGATAACCTTGAATTCCTCCTCATCCTCCTGCCTCTACCTCCTGAGTGCTGGGGTAACCTGTGCCACCACACCTAATTGATGTGGTGCTGGGTACAGGCCTCAGGGCTTTGGGAATGGGGACCCTGTTAGTGTTCTGCCCACTGAGCACAGTCCCAGCACTGATTTTTAAAAATTACTTTCTTTTAAAAAATTAAATTTGTTTATGTATGTATTGGGTGCACACATGCTATGGTGTGTGGAGGACAGAGGACGGCTTTGTGGCATGTGCAGGCACCCTTGTGAGCAGACCAGGACAAACCCTGCGTCCCAGTACCCTGAGCCCACAGGTTGTTAGGACGTTGTGTGGATTCAGTATGACATGAATTTACCGGGTTATGTGGGCAGGTTTCTATGGATTCAGGGATTTCATGGGGAGCTTGGCGGAAAGCAGCAGCGAGCGGATTGCAGGAGGCACTTAGAAGCTGGTTCTATGCAGACAAGAACTTTATTGGCAGAGGGGTATGGTTATGATAGCAGGGACCGGAGAAGCGGAGATAGAGAAAGAAGAAAGGCGGGATGGGAATCCTGCTTTAAATACTTTAAATGGAGCTTGATGTCAGAAGTGGGCGTGGCTTTAGACTAACACAGAGAACTCTTTCAGATCCCACAGGACAAGATGGAGCCGGTGAAAGCCATTGTGCAGTTCAGGCTGCCCCTGGAGGAAAGAATGAGGAATCTGTACTCAGTGAGTGCTAAAGGGGAAGGGCCTGCGGGAGGGGCGGGCTCGGGGGCGGGGTCTGAGGGCAGGGCCTGCGGCAGGGG
>PVIH01030528.1:0-12076 GCA_004025045.1 Sigmodon hispidus | reverse complement strand
TGATAGAAAAGAAAATGGGAAATACACTTCTACAAATTGGCATAGGCGACCACTTCCTAAATATAACACCGGTGGCATAGACACTAAGACCAACAATCAATAAGTGGGATCTCCTGAAGTTGGGAAGCTTCTGCAAAGCCAAGGACACTGTCAATAGGACAAAACAACAGCCTACAGAATGGGAAAAGATTTTCACCAATTTACAACTGATAGAGGACTGATCTCTAAGATATATAAAGAGCTCAAGAATCTAGAGCCCAAAACCTTGAATAACCCAATCAAAAAATGGGGTATAGATCCAAAAACATACTTTCCAAACTGACTTGAAACTTGTCAATTTTTGTTTGGTATGATTTTGTTTTTCAAGCCAGGGTTTCTCTTTGTCACTTTGGACCCTGTCTTGGAACTCTCTTTGTAGACCATGATGACCTCAAATTTATAGAGTTCCACCCACCTCTGCCACCAGAGTTCTGGGATTAAAGGTGTGTGCCACCAACACCCAAATGAAACTTGTCAATTAAAAAAAAACACGTTTATTTAAAAAAAAAACGTTTATTTTTACATTATGGGGGGGGGGGATTGTCTTTTTTTTCCTGTATTTATGTCTGTGAACCTCTTGCATGTAATGCCTGCAGAGGACAGAAGAGGGCACTAAATCCCCTGGAATCAAAGTTACAGCATGGTGTGAACCATCATGTTGGTTCTGAGAACTGAGCCCAGATTCTCTGCAAGAGCAGCCAGTGCTCTTAACTCCTGAGCTGTGGTCCTTGTCTCCAAACTTCACAATGTCTTCACAGGAGATTAACTATTTAAAAAAAAATCAACACAATATGGGTGACAATTTTAGCATCTGAGGTACTGACCCCCTTTTTAAAAATTTCATTTTTTTTCAAATTACTAATTAAAGATTTATAGCTTCCCTTTGTATCTCAATCTTTATCAATTTTAATTCTCTTTTGGGAGGCCATTTTGGCTTTGTTAATCATTTCTAAGATGTATTTCTCTGCAGATTTATTCATTTCTACTGTGATGATTATTATCTATTTTCTTCTCTCTTTTGTTACACTTTACTGGATATTAACAACAAACTCAAAAATAATTGTGATAATTTTTCAAATCACGTGTTTCTCTTTTTGTCTTTTCTAATGAGACTGTTTGGGCCTCTGCCATTTGGCTGAAATCATAATGGGTCCTAAAGTCAGTGTCTAATCTCAGGTCACGGATATTAAAAGAGATCCTGTTCTTCTAATCTCACAAATAGAAGGAACTGTGGACCAACCACACAGTAAAGCAATAAATTATACACTAGGAAAAGAAACTATGACTTTTCCCCTAAGTACACATTTATCTTCATACAACACATTTTCTATATTTTTAATTTTCATTATCATCCATCTCCAAATATGGATATCTCACTTTCTGTTTTTCCCCCTTTACCCACTAGCCTTTTGGAAACAGAGTTTATTCCTAGTGCATGAACTGTCATCTTGGAGCCCGTTCCCTACAGAGAAACACCTAATGCCGCCTTAATGCTGGGATGAGGGACTTGGACCTACCTGAACTGGATATGGCACACCAAACTGACCCACCTTGGGACTCCTTGCTCTCCTTGTGGAATGAATAGGAGTAAGGGTGGGACCGAGGGAGGACTGGGAGGGAGGGGCTGGGAGGTGGGAAGGAAGGGGAAACAGTGGTAGATATTGGGAAAAAAAATTAAATAAATAAAAAATAAAAATGAAAAAAAATTAATTAAAAAATTTTAAAAAGACAGAGTTTCTCTGTGTAGCCCTGGCTGTCCTGGAACTCACTCTATAGACCAGGCTGGCCTTGAACTCACAGAGATCAGCCTGCCTCTGCCTCCCTAACTGCATGGCTGAGAAATCTTTATTTTACAGTCATAAAATAACAAGAAATATTTTCATCATTTTCCTTGGTGCTGTAGTCAGATGCCTGACAAGAAGCCCCTAAGGAAAGGTTATTTTGTCTCAGAATTTGGAAGGACCCTGGTTGGTAACATGTGAGAGCAGGCAAAGAAGGACCTTCACTCTGGCAAGAGCAGAGCTTGACTGGTCATATTGCACTTCCAGTTGGGGAGCAGCGTGATGAAGGTCTGTGCTCTGATCTTTGTTTTCCTTTAATAATGTCTAGAACCCTAGCCCGTGGAAGGGTGCCCCATGCATTTCAGACGGTCTTCTCATTTCATTACCCTATCTACAAAATGTCTCATGTGCATGCCCAGGGATTTGGTTCCACAGAGAATCTAAATCACATCAAATTGACAATGAAGATTAATCGCCATGTTGCAGATGAGGAGACATAACAGAAAATAGTTTCAATTTGTTCTATAGCCATTTCAGTTCCAGCGGGGTTTAAGTCAGACAGGTATTCAGAGAAAACCACTTCCAACACTTGGCATCACTTACTGAAGTGTATCTCCCCACACATCACAACTTGGCTATCTACATTTCAGTCTGACTCAGCAAGGAAAGTGCAGGAAGAATCTGGGCTTCTGAGGTGTCACTGTATCCACCTCGTGTACCCCACACTCCCGGCATCCCTTTCCTACTTTGCCATTTGACAAGGTATCTGTCACCACAACAGAATGAATCAGAACACAGTCTTTCTTATTCAGGATGGCTCTAGTTTCCTCCTTCTGTCTCCACCATGAACAAGTTGGACTCTCTTGAAGACTCTGTCACTTTTCTGGAACTTTCCGTGTGGGGAAGTAGTGCCTTGAAACAGATGAACTTATAGATTCCCCAAAGCTGATCAGCTTCACACAGAGATAGGAAGGTGCCTTATATTTATATACTATAATATATAATGTGTATATAGATATATGAAATATTTATATAATATGTAATGTGTATATAGATACAGACATATGAATTATTCTGAGGGGCTGCTGGATTTGATACCATGTGATTCTTATAATTCTACTGGGTTCAGGATACATGCCCATTATGTTACGCTTTCCTCTCTTGATTTTATTTTCTTTATGTGTGCTGGTGTGTGCTTGCCTACATAGTCATGTGTGTGTGTTAATATTTGTGTGTGGGCTCTGACAAGTGTAAACATACATGGAGGCCAGAGTGTGACATTAGATATCTTCCTCAACTGCTCTCCATCTTGTGTTTGAGACAAGGTCTCTCACTGAACCCAGAGTTCGTAGCTTTGTCTAGGATGACTGATCAGTAAGTTCCAGGGATTCATCTGTCTCCAGCCCTCTGGCTCTGGGGTTACAGGGGCAGTCACTGTACTTAGCTTTTGAATGGGTGCTGAGGATCCAAACTCAAGTCCTTATGCATGAGCATCAGGCATTTAACCAACCGAGCCACCCCCCAAGCCCATTTTATATATTTTCTAAGCAGTATTTCCCACTTCAACTACCTGTAAGCTTTTTCACAAAAATGTGCTTAGCATGAACTATTTTTGCACATGGGCTTCATACATGGCAGGAGACACAATAGCGATTCCATAAAATTGTAATGAAGCTGAAAATTCATATTATTTAGCTGTACTCATTATTTTTCGCTTATTGTGATGAACATCATGACCAAGACAATGTATTGAAACAAAAGTTTATTCGATGCCATGGTTCCAGAGGAATAAGTGTCTGCCATGGCATGAAGTGGCAGGCATGATGGCTGGGTAATAAGTGGAGAATTCACAAAGCAAACTGGGAATGATGCAAGTCTGACCCTTATGACACACTTCCTCTATCAAGGCCACAGCTTCCAAATGATGCCACCAACTGGGAACCAAGCATCCAAATGCCTGAGTCTCTAGGGAATATCACTTTCAACCTAGCACCCCTAGTAACCTTGTAGGTATCCTAGGGTTGTAATCACACACTCAGGTGTCTGTCAGGACACTGTTGTAGATAAATCCACTGCATAGCAAGTTAAATAAAAAAAATAGTATGTAAAGTTATGCAAAGTAGATAGCAATCTATAGTGATAATAAATGACTACATTACTGGCTTGTGCACTTGTTATATGTTAGTTTTGTGACTGTAAACTTTACACTCTCTACTTACAAAACCAAAATCCTACTATAAATGAATCTGCCCTGTTTTATCTGACCAGCAGCCTCACAAATGTTGTGCTTATGAGTTCCCTTACAGGACTGGCCTACCCAGGACAGTCCAACCATTTGCCATTGTGATATGATCCTGTCATCTACAAGTGTGTTGGGTGGCACTTACTACTATTCTAGGATGTATGCAGCTCATGTGATGCAAACTGGCCACAAATTACCCTATACCATTTAGGTTTGTGTGAAATCAATGGATGCTCACACTATGAAGAAGACACTCAACAGTACATTTCTCAGAATGTATTCTCATCAGTAAGGAATCCATGCATACATGGAGACTGCTGTCATCTTGAGTTTCTTGGTTTTCTGTTGTGGAACTATTTAGAATTTTTTTAATATGAAGAGTTTTAGCTGTTTATAAGGGAAATTCATGTGCACATGCACACATACACACATACATACACATATTGGAAAGGCCATTGACTATTTTTCAGATCGTGAACACTGTACTGGGTGACATAATTTGTAGATTTAGACATTTTTTGCTGAGCCAAATGAATTTTGAACAGGCAGAGGATGGTGTTAGACTGCCTATCGAATCAGGCACTGAGTCATAACTTCCTGCACTGCCTTACCTCTGTACCCTTCCCAGATGGCAATGCTGAGAAAACATGGGAGAATGGGTACAACTGGGAGCCACAGACTGTACGGTCTGACACACCCAAGGGTGCATGCTTTTGTCTTTCAGTGGGCACTGGACTCAACTGGTATAACATGCAACATTTGGGAGTGGTGTGAACAAGCTGAAAGGGTGAATGGGACAAAAATAAAAGTGAGGGGTGGAAACAAAAATGTCTATCAAGGCAGTGTGTGTGAGAGAGAGAAGGGGGAGGAGGAGTGCTCAGGAGTGTGAGAGTATGTGTGTGGTGCACATGAGTGAGTGTGCTATACACAAGTATGTGTGTGTGATCTATATATAGGAGTGTTACACACAAGTATGTGTGTATGATGTATTTACAGGAGTGTGTGTTATACACAAGTATGTGAGTGTGTGTGATGTATGCAAGTGAGTGAATGAATGAGTGTGAGTGTGTGTGGTGTGTGCACATGAGGGTATGTGGAGGGGAGAGCAGGCTGTCCCACAGCTTCCTCTGTTGCTCCCCTTGTCTGTTTGCTGCTTTGAGACAGGGTTTCTCAATGAACTTGAAATTTACCATTTGTGCTAGGCTGGCTGTCCAGGAAGCTGTCGGGACCCCACCTGTCTCCTTCCCCAAAGCTGAAAGCATTGACATTCACAGACCTGTTCAAGTCTTTTATGTAGATACTGAAAATGCCAATCCAAGTCCTCCTGCTTACAGAGAAAGCATTCTTACCCACTGATCTATCCACCTGCTCCAGGGTTCTCCATTAATAAAAGTTTTGTGGACATAAAAGGATTGCTTTAGCAACATAAAATGTGGGGTAGGGCCATTTCCCTCCCTGGGGCTCCTGGCCATAGTCCTCTAAACTTTCATAACCTTCTTTATGTAGCTGGACTATCTTCCACAAAGCATTGATGCTAAAAGTAAATGAAATCTGGGCTAGAGAGATGGCTCAGAGGTTAAGAGCACCGACTGTTCTTCCAGAGGTCCTGAGTTCAATTTCCAGCAACAACATGGTGGCTCACAACCATTTATTTGGAGATCTAGTGCCCTCTTCTGGCACACAGGTATAATGGAGACAGAATGTTGTATACATAATAAATATTTTTTTTAAAAAAAAAAAGTAAATGAAATCTACGAGCAAAATCTTGTGCTCATCAGATTATAAAAGTGTCTTCTATATGTCTACAGTGTCTCATACCTAAGTCATATATGCATTTGGGAACTTACTCTCCTTCAATACCTAATCCCTACTAATCATGGTGATTGCATTTTGAAATAATTTCAACTTTCAAAAGATATTATCAGACACCATTTTTTTTTGGTTTTCAAGACAGAGTTTTTCCTGCATAACAGCCCTAGCTGTCCTGATACTAGCTCTGTAGACCAGGCTGGCCTCAAACTCACAGAGTTCACCTGCCTCTGCCTCCAAGTAGGATCAAAGGTGTGCACCACCACTGCTGGCCCTACAGTATTTTTAATGATGTAAATAGGAACACATAAAATAGGCAGATACTACCAGACCCATTTAAAGATAGGATTCTTCCATGTGCTGGGCCTGCTCTTGTGGTATTTAAGGACCTGGATCCCTCATTTGTGACACTGAGTTTCCACTATATATAATGTTTATAATGCATGTGTCTTAGAAACGAGCCTGCAGAATCAGGAAAATGCTAGATGCCTGTGATTGAACAATTGTGATAGATAGTGCAGTGGAATTAATGTGAAGAAAGTCATTCAAAAAATATCAAAGGCGAACATTTGAAAGAATCATGTTCAAAATCACTCCAAGAATTGGGAACCTCTGGGTGCTTCTGCTTCCCAAATCCAGCAGGTGGCACCATTGTCCACTCTATCTGACCTCTTCCTAAATCTAGGTTAGCTGATGCTTAAGCAAAATTGTATTTCAGAATGGTGCTGGCCTTATGGCTTTTTTCCCCTCAGTGATTCTGCTTTAAGGAGAATTCTAAACTATTTTAAAAGCATTTGATCCGTGTGTGTCATGTTGTTTTAGGAGTCAATTTTACTGATCTTTTACAATTCATTTAACAACTCTTACTTTTTTTAAAAAAGGGTTTTAAATCGTGTTTAGGGGTGAATGCATGATTATATGTACATACATGTGTGTGAAGGCCAGAGATTGGTATTGGATATATTCCTCTCTCCATCTTATCTACTTCTGTTTAATTCTTATTTATTTTATTTTCTCACTGATTGGCTAAACTGACTGTCCATCAAGCCTGGAAAATGTACATCACAACAAAACTGTGGTTCTAAGATTATAAATGTATACCTCACACCTGGCCATTTTGTGGCACTGAGGATCTGGTTCTCACTTGTGTAGCTGACACTTTGCCACCGAGCCTTCTCCCCAGCTTTTGGAAATTCTTTAAAAGATAAAATTGTGTATACATATTGTATACAAAATAGTGCTTTGATGTGTGTGTGTGTGCGTGTTGTGAAAAGGCTAAATGAAGACACTTAGTATTTGTATTATTTCACAGAATTTCTATTCTTTGTGTGAGAGAGCACATAAAATGTGTTCTCCTGTCAATTTTCAGATTTACAATATTTTAATATTAACTATAATCCTCAAGTGGTACAGTAGCCCTATAGACTTATATTATTATAGTTATTTTTAATTATTATTTAGTTATTTTAGTTACTATTAGTTACTTTTAGTGTTCCTGGATCAAAGCTCCTGAATAAGGCAACTTTCAGGAGTAAAGGTTTACATTGGCTGGCAGTTGCCAGAACATCCAACATGCAGCCTGTGGGCTGCACGAATTCTGTGACAGCAATGAATGTGACCCAACACATTTGTAGATGACAATATCCTGTTGCAACCTAAAGGGGCTGGATACCCCTGGGAGGAAGTGTAGTCCATCATGGTAAGGAAGGCATGGAGGTGGGAGGGGCTTGTGTCTATGGCAGAAAGATTTTGCTCACATCCGGGGATATAAAGAAACAGAGAAGAGAGTGTCCTTGTCAGTGAGTGGGCTTTCTCCTTGGTTCTTTGATTAAGTCTAGGACCCCAGCCCCTGACACTGTACCACCCACCATCTTCCCTCAGACACACTCAGAGGTATGTCACCTTGGCGATTTCAAATCCAGTCAAGTTGACAATGACAATTAATTATTATAAGACCATATATTAGTTACTTTTCTGTTGTTGTGGTCAATATCAGAACCAAAAGCAACTTATAGATGCTTCTTTTGTCTTATAAATCCAGTCCATTGCTGTGGGGAGGTGTGATAGCTGGAAGGCATGGAGAAAACTACAAGTAGGTTGAGATTATGAGCTCTTAAAACCTTCCCCAAGTGATGGACTTTCTCCAGCAAGGCTGCACTACCTCCACTGACAGCGCCACCTGCTGGAAACCAAGTGTTCAGACACCTGATCCAGGGGGGAACATTCCTCATTTAAGCCATCACAGACCTCTTGACCTGCCCCTTCCTCTTTTAAGCTTTGTATCAGTTCACCAACATGTCCTCACATTAACTTCTCCCAGGGGCCTGGAAACCACTATTACATTCTCTACTTCTGAACATGTAAAATGTTTCCCAGTCCACATAAAAGGGACTGCATGTAAAATGAGGCTTCTGAGCCTTGGTTGATACACTTAGTACAATGTCTTCCAGGTTCATCTATGTAGTTGAAAATGACAGGTTTTCCTTAATTTTTAAAAACCAAACAATGCTGCATTTGTTGAACACACTGCATTTGCCTTGTCCATTCATTTCTTGGTAGAAACTTATGGAGGTTCTGGGTTCTGTCTATTATGAACAATGCTGCAGTACAACAGGAGTGAAATTATTTGGTATATATTAATCTTTGGATATGCACCCAAATGTGACATTATCTGGGGAGACGTCAACAAAATGTCTATTCACCCCAGCTAGGGCATTGATGACAGATCAAAGACGCTGGCTGCCACCTGTCTAGATTGGTGGGTCAATGAGTTCATTGGGTTACTTACAGGAGTATATGTTAGCATTCAGGCATCCGTACTGGCCTGCCCTTGGGGTCCTGACAGGAAACATACTCGGCTGCAGACACTTAAGAGCACCTCCTATGTGCATTCTCTATTTTCCCTTATAAAAGGCAAGCCTTGCACACGTACCATCTTTCTTCCTCTTTCTCTTCCTTTGCTCTTATCCCCAGGAACCAGTCTCTGTCCCTTCTCTCTCCTCCCCTCAATAAACCTTCCATGTGGACTCTGTTGTATGGTTTGATTCCTTCAGGCCACTTTTAAAATACAACATTTGGTTCCATGACCAGAAAGGCTCTCCTGGCAGTCTGAGACATGCCAGGACCCTGGTCTGCCCACCATAGCTTTCCTTTCCCACCTAAGGGGTTGCTGGAACTCTTCATCCAACACTGACTACTGGTAAGCCCTCATCCCTATTTCTGGCCATTTCCCAAGAGTGAGGCCTGTTTCTCGAGCACAGTCCTTGCCTTCTGGTTTTCTCGAAGTCCTGGTACCTAGTAACCATGTCTCCCGCAGGCTCTTAGCCCATTGGCCCCTGCTTTTTGGGATGACAATCCACTAAGCAGCCTGTACCTCTCATGGGTCCTCACTGAATCTCTGGCATGATAGAGGTGCCAGCCCTTGGATCTTATTTCTCTACCTCACTCGTGGAAAATGTGTGTACCACCATATCTACCACCCAACTTAGGGGCTAAACTTATCAACCTTTGCCCCAATACCCCTAAGATATCCATCCAAATGGCCACTTACCAGTATCCCATATCCTGGTATTTCACGGGACCTTTGTAACTTCTGCCAGCGACCCAATAGTTGGAAAGATGTACCCTATTTTCAAGCTTTTCCCAGGCCTTTTCTCTGTTCTCTCTGCCTGCTCTACACAGCTCCTGATGTCTATGAAGCCTGCTGTTGTGTCTCCCTGTTAAGCTGTATTCCCCTGCCCAGCCTCTACCACATCAGTTACATCATCACCTGCCACAGGGTCCCTTCCCAGCGCATGTGCACTCTTTAAAAGTGCCCGTCAGGCCGAGCTCGCTCCCTTGCTCTCTCATTTTTTTTCCTTATCTCTATTTTCCTCTCTTGCCTGACTTCTCTCTACCTCTCTTCCTCTGTCTGCCTGCATTTCTCACGTCCCCACGTCAATGCAGCCTTTCACTGTTCAGCTCTCCACCTCCCAATAAACCTCTTGCGCTAACTGTCTGTGTGTGCTGTGTTTAGCTGCCACACCTTGGCAGGACCTGCCAAAGGTACCCACTTCATGCTAGGACCTTACCTGCCTGCTCCACCCCCCAACAGATCTGCTCTTTTCCTCTGCAACAAATCTGCTCTCTCATTCACCCACAGCTTTGCTTTCCATGCAATGCCAACAATTGGGTCCCTGGAGACCCACCTCTGGCCACTGCCCTGGATGTGAGACTGGCCTCAGGATTCTTCAGAATAGGCAGTTGGGGAAGTGAGAAAGATTCTCCACTTGTTTTTTTCTTTGCCTGAAGACATGCTTCTCTCTCTCTCTCTCTCTCTCTCTCTCTCTCTCTCTCTCTCTCTCTCTCTCTGTTCTGTCTAGGTCTATGGCAACATGGGAGTCAGAGATGGAGAAGCCAGCTCAGCCCACACTGGTTTATTCAACGCCTGTTTAATGTGTGTGTGTGTGTGTGCATGTAACTTAGATTTAACCCTATACGTGTAATTTTAGCTTGCTTTGACTCTATGTATGTGTGTGTAACTTGGATTCTACTCTGTGTATATGCGCATAAAACTATTTTGAAAACCATGTTTTAAGCCGCAAACAAGTGGCTCTCCACTATCTCAGCTGGTGACCTCATCATGACGTAAGCAGCCACATGGCGGGCAGCCGTGTTTTATTAAGGTTAGAGAACACACCTCTTAGTCCTAATAAGCTCTAATGAGCTCTCTGTTCATTGTATCTCCTTTGAGACTAAAAAAGCAACAAGCTTCAAATATTTTCTTATTGGTGTGGACTTCTGTATGATGATAGAAATATAAAGTTATATGTGACTCAACTCTATGATGATGAAAAATTAAGGTAATGAAGACCTATTGAAATTAACAAACACTGCCTTAGAGACTTACACCTGAGTGTTTATGTCTTTGCCAAGGGTTCAACACTAGCTTCTAGGGAATTTAAATAAATGCTGATGTATGTTTGATAAATTAGGTATTTGATAAACCCACAGAATAGATTTTAATGTAACTTTTGCTATTGATTGTCCTCAGTAATTTACCTGTGTCTTCTGGTAAATTGAATAGAAAGAGGGTGTCAAGTGGAAGCTGGGGTGATGGGAAATGAGAGTAGGTGCTTTGAGGTTTGTTTATATGAAGACAGGACAGTGAAAGTGATTTGATACATATAAAAGAATGAAACATGTGCCAGATCTCTCTCTCTCTCTCTCTCTCTCTCTCTCTCTCTCTCTCTCTCTCTCTCTCTCTCTCTCTCTGATAAGATATTTCTCCAGCATTGGCAGCGCACTGAACATTAGACTCCACCACTATAGTGTCGTAGCCACAAGCTCAGGATTTTAAATCCCCTTTGCTTGCTTTCTTTCTTTCTTTCTTTCTTTTTTATTTTTACGCACACACACAAACTCCTTTTTAAAATTTATTTATTTTGTATTTATCAAGAAAAACAGTAAAATGAATTTAAAATGCTGATAAGTTAACAATAACTATAAAGAAGATAAAAATCATAAGCATGGCTTATCAAGGATGATAATGCAAATAAGATTGCTACACATACATTTACTTTGTGTTCATCTTTCCCTCTGAATTTTTTCTTTTTCATCCCTGTATATCCTTATTCAAGGACCCTTCCCCCTCCGGCGACATCAGGTCATTTTTTCTTCTCCACAACTCCCCATCCCCTTCCTGGGCAGGGAACAGACAGTCCTATGGTCCCACTGACCCAATAATGCTTGGATCAGTCTCCACTCCTGGCAAATCCAGTTTTGTCCCCCCTCCCTCAAGAGTGAGTCAGGTGTTCCTATAGTTGGACTGGGGACCGAAGGGTCAGTCCAGGGTGTTTCTGATCCCAAGCTGTTTAGTGGTTGTGGTTTGCCGCTTGGGCATGCTTGGCTTTTTTTCTTGTTTGTTTGTTTAGAGACCACTAATGAGTGAGTATATCCCCTGCTTATCTTTCTGAGTTTGTGATACCTCACTCAGGAGGATATTCTCCAGATCCATCCATTTGCCTACAAATTTTAGGATATCATTTTTTCTTACTGCTGAGTAGCATTCCATTGTGTAGATGTACCACAGTTTGTTAATCCATTCTTCAGTTGAGGGACATCTAGGTTGTTTCCAGGTTCTTGCTATTACAAATAATGCTGCTATGAACATAGTTGAGCTAATACCTTTGGAGTGTGAATGTGCCTCTTTAGGGTATACACCCAG
>PVIH01030527.1:0-12083 GCA_004025045.1 Sigmodon hispidus | reverse complement strand
ATTTTATTCATGCATTTCTATCTTTGTGCCCTGCTCTGTATTAGGCAAAATAGCATAAAACATAGGAAAGAACTTATATTTTCTGTATATAAGATTTTAATTGTGATTTTTTTTAAATCACTGCATGCAAAAGAGGATGAAAAGTTCCACATGGAGAGCTTAAGGGTAAAATATTCACCACACACAGTGTTTGGTGAACCTATATAACATATATGACATGACGCACATTAGGGAACCAATTCAAATGAGGAAGCTCCTGACAAATCAGAAGTTATGTTCAGCAAGTTATTTACTTAAAATATTATATATATATTGTTAAATTTTATATATATGCTTTGACCCTTCTTAAATAAAAAATAGTATATATAACAATATGTATGGTATGCAATTTTATATGGAATACAATGTGTATAAAATATCATATATCATTATATATATTTTATCGCATTTCCTCAACTAAAATAAAAAATAATTTATATATTATGCATATTATAAAGCCACTGGTAATAAACAACTATTATATGTGGTATAATATATAAATTATTATAGTATATTGCATAAATATAATTTCTAGCACTTGTTGAGATTGAAAATATATTTTAAAATTTGTGTTATATCACATCATAGTAAGTTACATATTATGTCAGATTATATTAGGATACATATTAATTTGAATTACATTATATGTGATCCTGCCAACTTTAAAATAATATTATATAAGGAAACTTTATTAGTTTCTTTAAATATCATTATAAAATATTTTATTATATGTTGCAGTATAATGTTTAAAAGTAAATTAAAATAGTATTGTAATAATGGCAGAGAAACAAAAACTCAGGAGCAGTGATGTCATCTTTGGGGAAAGGGTCTGTGTCCCTCCCACAATGCTCAGCTCTAAAATACCTTGTGTTCCTCCCACAATGCTCAACTATCAATCATTCTAAGAACTTCCCTCAGGGGTCAGCTGTTCATCAACCTGTGTTGCTCACAGAGTTCTCAACTGTCAAAATTCCTGTGTCCCTCCCACAGTGCTCATCTGTCAATCACCCTTAGTCGCTTTTACAGTGCTCAGATGTCAAGCATCTTTGTTTTTTCCTACACTGCAGAGATGTCAATCACCACTGTGTGTCTCCTACAAAGCTCAGCTGTCAATAACCCTGTGTCTCTCCCACATTGCTCAGCTGTCAATCATTCTGTGTCCTTCTCACAGTGCTCAGTTGTAAATCACTCTTTGTCTCTCCCAATGTGCTCAGCTGTCAGTCAACCTGTGTCCTTCCACAGGGCTCAACTGTCAATCATGTATCTATAAATATTGTGACTGATCCACAGTCAAATAATATGAATTTTAGTCTGTACTTGAAACATCAACTATTAGAATTATTTACATTTTGAAACTGAAGAAAAAAAATGAACAAATAAAACATGTACAGAAATTTAAAAATAAAATAAAAAAGAAACAATGAGATGTATATGATGGAAGGTAGCTACCAGGTGTACAATTGGGTTTTCATGTTTTAGAAATGAATATAAATCACCAATAAAATAAAATAAAAATAGGGTGGAATTAGTCTACTAAACCTATTATCAGAATTATTCTAGTTTTTAGAGGAAACAAAAACTCTAATTAAATAATATACAATAAAACACAATCAATAAAATAAAAACCATATTAAAAAAGGACCAATGATATATATATATAGATATAGATAGATAGATAGATAGATATAGATATAGATATAGATATAGATATAGATATAGATATGGTGAAAGCCCCCTGATGTTAAAGCTCACACAGTGTTATAATCCCCTCATTAGAACAAGACTGATCTACTCTGGATAGGTTATCCATTTCTGAAATGAGACTGTTGATTCCAAAATAGAAATAAGATTTTCAGACAATTAATTTACATAACAAGTTCCTGATTTGAATCCATATCACTTGTCCTTGTGAATAAAGAGCCAGTGCCAACAACAAAATTGTTTCTGGTGAGGGGGAGAAAATTGTTTCTGCAGCCACAGATGTTGCTTTTAATGGAAAAATGGCTGCTATTTTAGAATTTATAGGAAGTTATTATTTCTAGCTACTGTGGCATGAAATATACCTGAACATGTGGGCTTGTTATTTGCAAAGTTAGTTATAAATAATTTTTAGGAAATTATGTTATTATTTCTGTTTATGTTTGTTGTCATAAAACACTCTGTTACACTTAAAATTTGTACTAGGTATCACTGGGATTTTAATGTCTGATATAGTTGTCAAAATTTTGAAAAATGGGAAAGAACATTTATGAATGAGTCATCAGGAGGCCTCAAGGCAAAAAAAAAAAAAAAAACAAATAAAAAACTCAGGGGATTTAACAGTGGTAGAAATAGTTTACCAAGGAAAATAGCAAAAATTTCAACAATTAGTATTTCTTTCATTTTCAATTAAATAATAATACAAAACCATTTTCATATGAGTCAACAAAACAACATACATTTTTTTCAAAGCAAATTCCTGTTTATGTGGTTTGATAGGTGTATCTCATTCATCAAGTGGCATCCATTTCTGGTCTTCAGTTTGTGAATGTGTCTTTGTACTGAAAAAATAATTTACTCACCTATTTTTTTTTTCATTCATTTTTCCAATGTTTATAAAGTCAAGTTCCCCTAAAGAAAATATTATGAAGCCCATGCCATCTTCCATAAAAACTGTGAGTCTTGACAAAGAAACTTAAAGACTCAGTATTAAAGTTTGGAAAAGTTAGTGTAGTTCATATTTTAAGACATTTTTTGACTAGAATGGTGTTGGGGTTAGAGGTGACTTTCTCCGATTTCTCAGATGCCTGACATAATCAGCAGAAGGCATATAAAACAATATTCCACTATTTCAGTCCCACCTATGAAACTGAATTTATTTTATGTCAAGATCAACCCTATATCTAGAAACTAGTGAGGATGTTCACTGCAGTCCATGCCAGGGCTTTGCTGTTTTATAGGGAGAGGGCATGGACTCTGCCTCTGGTTCTAAAATCAGTAAATTTATATCTAAAACTACAGTAGTATTTATGAACTAAGAGTATATTTCTCCTTATATATAGCATGTAAATGTATCTAAGTTCATATATTTCTCTATATATGAATACATATGTATACACATATACAGATGCATATATACACATATCCATATATGAACACATGTATACATATATACATATATGAATATATTTGATCCCTGAGCATTGACGTGGCACAATTTTCATATGTACATATAAATATATGCATATGTGTATAAATGCATATACATATATCACACACATACATGTACATATACATATATAAATATATATTCACTAAAAGTGTAAGAAACTCTTGATGCAGAAATTCCAGTGCCTATGTATAAAATCTCAGAGCCAAATTTTGGAGGAAACACTGAAATATCAGAGAGAGAAAGTAGACCTCAGTCCCTTCTCAGCCAGCCGTCTTCTCAGGGTGAAAACTATCTTCCAGTTTCCTCAGCCTGGTTCATTGCTTCTACAGAATACACTGGCTGTATATGTCTTATTAAGTATCTGTTTCACCCAGTGTTTTTACCTTGATGTTCAATTCTGCATCATATTCTAGAGTTAAGATTAAAGGTGTAGATTATTACTGTTTGTTTCTTAGGCCTTGCACTGATAGGAATGTAGAGAGCTGCATACAGCCACACCATTAACTGTAGAGAGCTGCATACAGCCACACCATAAGATGGCGCTGGCCTTGAGCACTCTCCCTGGTAAACAACTCCATATTTGGCTAGGCCAAGGATCTGACTTGCTTCCGCGTATCGGAGCATATTGGTGATGCCCACATGGCTATCTTGGATTGGATGCCCTGAGGGTTTTTAGCTTAGAGCAGGCTTCCCCCCAGGCAGTTAGAGAGTAGTAGTGAATGAGTGAGAGAGTGAGTTAGTCAGTCAGTCAGTAGAAACCAGATTGTAAAGGACCCGAATAAACTGCAAAGAGAAGGATCCGATGTTGCATCTTCCTTGCTGGCGAGGTTGCGCGTGACAAGTGGTGGCCCATACGGGGACCTGATAAGAGCGAGACCCTGGCAGATAAGAACTACACTCGTGCCAATGAACGACAGGATTCAGAACTCTCTGCAGTCGGGGGGTGCATCGGTAAGTCCCAGGTAAAATGGGATCTGCAATTAGAGCTGGGTAGCTCCGGCCTATAAAGATAAAGCGGAGAAGGGGGAACTCACCAAGGAATGCGTGAAACCTCTTGGCGCTAGCAGGGTAGCTCCGACCTGTAGATAAAGGCAGAGAAGAGGGAACTCATTGATGGATGAGTGTAACCTCTTGATGCTGTGGACGCATAGTAACCTTGAGCTCAAGGTAAAAGTTTTATCATTTTTGGCTTAAAGTGAAAGTAACAGCAGTTACAAATTTTGGCTTAAAGTGACAGTAACAATTATTGCAAACTTAAGCTTAAAGTGAAAGTAACAGCAATAGCAAGGCTGAGGCACTTTGGTAAAAGCTCAGAAAAAGATTTTTAAAATAAGGAGTAAGTCATATAAGGATGGGGTCTTCAACCTCACATCCATTTTTTTTGGCTCTGCACGAGCTGCTACATTCTAAGGATCTTAAATTTAAGGGAAGTATTTTGGAAAGATTTTTACAGGAATGTGATTCAGTTGCACCATGGTTTGCAATGTCTGGCAACCTTACAGTTGCTTCATGGGAGAAATTAGGAAGGGACATAGATTCTGCCTATGAGCAGGGAACACTTAAGGCATGAGTAAGGCCTATCTGGAAGTTGATTAGGGGGTGCCTAGAAGATCAGAGATGTGTTGCAGCACTGGAGGAAGGACAAGCAGCTTTAGATAAGTTGAAGGAGGAGCATTCTGGAGAAACAGGAAGCTTGAGGAATGAGCAAAGGAGGAGAATAGGAGGACTTTATCCTAATGCAGAGACCCTTGATATCTCAAGGAGAAGGGGAGGGCTTTATCCTGACTTAGAAACCTTTGATATCTCGAGGAGTAAGGGAGGACTTTATCCTGACTTGGAGGCTTTTGATATCTCAGATCCACAAAGGACAGAGCTCAGAAGAGGAGGAGGAGCTAGTTAGATCGGTCCAGAGGAAGAAGAAGGAGGGGAAGAAAGAGACTTTGCTTGATGTTAGTCACAGACCTACACTTTCTGCTCCACCATCCTATAAGGATGGAGGAGGAGTCAAGAGTAATCGTTCCTTTGATCCTAAGGTCTGGCGAGAAGTGAGATCAGAGCTGCAGCTTGCCTGCCCAGTGTTTCAGGATGCACAGGGTAATCGCTATGAGGAACCATTGGATTTTAAAGTTATCAAGTCTCTAGCAGAGTCAGTCTGGACATATGGGATTGCTGCCTCCTTTACTGTAGCCCAAGTGGAAGCCTTGAATACACACTGTATGACTCCTGCTGATTGGCAGAGCCTTGCACAAGCTTGCCTGAGCCAAGGGCAGTATTTAGATTGGAGAACCTTTTTGATTGAGTATGCTAATGAAGAGGTGGCAGCTAATCAAGCTGCTGGGAATCCGGCATGGGACAGAGATATGTTGCTTGCCCTAGGCCATTTTGCCAATCAACAAACAGGCTATCCTCTACAAGTGTATGAACAGATTAATAAAATTGGCATAAAAGCCTGGAAATCACTCCCAAATAGAGGGGAAGTGAGTGGGAACCTTACTAAAATTCTACAAGGTCCCACTGAGCCTTTTTCTGATTTTGTAGCCAGGTTAGTTCAAGCTGCAAGCCGCATCTTTGGTGATCCTGATCAGGCCATGCCTCTGATAAAACAACTGGCATACGAACAGTGTACCAAGGAATGTCGTACAGCCATTACACCATATAAAAATAAAGGGATTGAAGCTTGGATAAAGGTGTGTAGAGAGCTTGGAGGACCATTGACTAATGCAGGACTGGCCGCAGCAGTGTTAAGACTCACTAATAACAGGCAGAATTGTTTCAACTGTGGTAAAATTGGACATCTGAAGGGAGATTGTCCTAATCAATGAAGCAGAACAAGAAGAGAAGCACCACGTCCTATGCAGCCTGGGATGTGTGCCAAGTGCCGGAAAGGGAGGCATTGGGCAAGTGAATGCCGCTCTGTGAGAGATGTAGAAGGGCGACTCGTTAATAATCAGATGGGAACACGTTCAAAAAATGTGTTTTGGGGCCCCTGACCTCAGGGCCCACAAATATATGGGGCAGTAGAGAATCAGAAAGAGGAGACAGCTCTGGAAAGGTGGCCCACCCTTCGCCACCCAAAGAACTGCAGAGACCTACTGCAGGCTCCGCAGGCCTGGACCTCTGTGCCACCACCAGACTCATATTAACCCCTCAAATGGGAGTTCAGGTGGTGGAGTCTGATTTCTGAGGACCACTTAACCCTGATACAGTTGGTCTGCTGATAGGGCGGTCATCATCAGCCCTCAGAGGTCTTAGAGTTCTTCCAGGAATTATAGATCCAGACTATACAGGAACAGTCAAAATAATAGTAGAATCTCCAAAAGGAATTACAGCTATATCTCCAGGAGATAGAATAGCACAACTCCTGATCCTGCCTAGCCTTCATGGCCAGTACCCAGCTGTTAAGAGAGAGAGAAGGAGGTTTTGGTTCCACTGGGACAGATTTAACTTTTTTATCCTTAGAATTAGACCAACGTCCCATGTTGGAATTAACAGTAGATGGTAAAAGAATTCTGGGGCTGTTGGATACAGGTGCTGACAAGAGTATTGTAGCAAAGAGAGATTGGCCCTCAGGGTGGCTGACCCAAGCTTCTTCTCAAACTCTAAGAGGCTTGGGATGTACAGATGCTCCAGCAGTCAGTGCCAGGCTACTCCCTTGGAGGAGTGATGAAGGTCATTCTGGACATATCCAGCCATATGTCTTAGATTTACCTGTCTCCTTGACACCAAATTTATTTTTTTTCTAGAACATTTATGGTTTGCTTTCTTATTAATACTTGCTACATAAATTAACATCACATATACGTAATTCATATTTGTATATTATAGAACTATTAATTTATGTAAAACATTAATTTACATATTTAAATATATTTAAACATATTTTTATATAAATATGCATTGCTTTTTAATTTATGTTTTCTTTGTACCTATGACCATCTTTTGCCTGCTTCTCTGGCATCAATCTCCTTCTCATTACACATCTTTTCCTAATTCTTCCTAATTTATTTCAGGTATGATTATACTTTGTGGCATGTGACTTTTTTTTGATGTAACTACTTTTTATATTAGTTTTGGTATTTCCTTGTTGCACAAATTATAACAGGTCTTATATTAAAAAGGTATACTCATGCTAGAGAGAAGACTCAAGGATTAGAACCAAAGGCTGCTATTGCAGAGGACCCAGGTTCATTTCTGAGCACACGCATGGAGGCTGACAACTCTCTGTAAATCCCATTTTAGGAGATCTGACACCTTCACACCAACACACATAAAAAGATAAAGTTAAATAAATTAATTTTTTAAAAAAACTAGAACCAAATATTGGATTAAAATCTGAAATATTATAGAAACAGAAAAAAAGCCACATAGAAATTCTTACTAATACATAGGGGAAGATCCTGTCTCCTCAGACTGAACATCTCTGTAACCTCAGTGAAAAAACAGGGAATCTGAGGCAAGCAGAGTCTGAATGAAAGGGAAGACCCAGGCTGAGCTCCTGGGTGCTGGCATTAGGTGCTATTGTGGGAGATTTGGAGACATCACTCCAGGTTCTGAGAACCACTAATGGGTGCAGCCAGTATTCTATCAGGACCATATTGCATGCTGCCTATACTCTCTGTTTATTCATGCACTCCTGGAGGGTTGCACTTGAGAAACAACAACTCTCCAAAAATTCCCCTAGGTTTAATCTTGTGTTTGTGACTGTTTATATAACTCCTTTATACTGATATTCATTTATTGGCAATTTATTGTAGAGATATTAAAAGTGCCTCAAATAACCACACAAAGGTTTATATTAATTTTAATTTTTATCAGCCTGGGTCTTGGGACTTTAACATGCTAACTCTTTAGGTTTAAACTAACTCTTCTTTCTTATTTTGGTGCCTTTTCTCAGAACAACATTTCAAATGCATCTGCTGATATCTCACTGGAGGCTCTTTCATATCTCTGGCATTCTCTGATGTTTTTGCAATCTCTGATGTCTTTCTGTTGGTTCTGGTGTCTCAAGGACAATGGCCTCTTTCTTCTGGTAGGATGTAGTTTGATTTCACCTTTGAAACACCTGCTTGGTGTGCTATCATACTACGTAGCTGCCTCAGTTCACAGTCATTTAAATCATCACTGAAAACTAGATTGGTGAGTGCATCAATTTTTTTTGAAGGACAGATATGTTTAACACATCGATGGATGCTTATTGTCCAGACAATTTGATACTGGAACCAGTAAAGGAAATGATGAATGATGGGATTGGCATCATTGTATTTATTATGAATATTTCTTCTGTGACTTCTGTTTTATCACTAAAGTGAATGTGATTGCCAAAAAGTTTTTTAAAAGCCTATTAAGAGAGAACACAAAGATATTCAAACTTAAATAGAGGAATATATGGAATATATAATGAAAAAAAAGAAGAAAATCATCTATGAGCCTCAGGTTATCAACAGCCTCAGGTTATCAAATAGCAAACATTAATATATCCAACAACCTTTTTAAAGTTGCAAAATAATAAAAAATATTACACAATTTAGTTAGGCTCTGGTGCTAATGTTAAAATTAAGAAGAGTCAAAAAAGGAATTGTGACATAGAGGATGAACTCACCATTTGTAAAACAAATGTTAAATTGATGGTCATCATGTAACTGAATCACGCATCATGTAACTAAATGAAGACATAGAGACTGTTAGTTTCCAGGCTTCCTTTGAGGCAGATTCACTTCCAAGTCAGAGGTTACAGATTCAAATCTCAGATGTATCTCAAATTCTTAATACTAGTATTTCTCTTATGATGCCTCATACGCTCCCAGAATGCCCTCATTGAATAATTGGGAATTCATGTGCACTTCTGAATGGTGAAGGAGCTGTTTCCCAGTGTCCCCTTGAGAGGACAAAGGGCAAGGTTCCATTACCTTGATGACCCCAAAGAAAATGGATTAGGGTTAATCAAAATGTACAGCAGTGCCTAAGTCATGAATCATAGGAGTGAGGAGTAAAAACATAGGAAGAAGGGACTGAAGGGGCATGAGAGGGAAATATGGAGTGAAAAACTATGAGATGTATCAAAGTCTACCTCCCCACGATTCATGGCCCACTTACAAGTTATTACCAAAAATGACATCTCATGTGTACACAGCAACCCACACTCAGAGTATGAATAAAATTGGGGTGGGGATAAGACGCTGAGTGAAAGCCAGGCATATATAACCTCACCCTCTTGGCACCCACCTACTTACAGTTTGAAATGGGAGGAACTGGAAACACGAGATGAAAATTTTTATGTCTGTATACATTTGGGTGGAACCAGAGGTCAAATTTCTAAAACTGTCAACTAAATTCAGGATTAGGTAGCAGAGGTTCAGAGGTCAACTTTGTCCATGTGTGTCAGAGACAAGAGTTTACCCTGTGGGCATTTTCTTGCCTCATCTTCAATAGCATCATAAGTCCTACACAACCCTGGAAGTCCTACCATCAAACCCACACTGACTCATGTTCACATGTTTTCAGTGGGATCTGCACAACTAGAAATCAAGGACGGGGTCACAGGTCATCACAATTAAAGTTCAAAGTTAACTTCTGGTACCAGACCAAACTGAAAGTTGTTTCTGCCCTACGTGGTGATGATCAGGTCAGCCAGGATAAGCTGAAGCATCAAGGATCAATGAAGGACATTTTGTTTCTGATTTTCAGATACTTCCCTAAACCAGAAGTGCAGATTTCATTGTGGGGAAACTGAGTCAGAAGAGGAAAGGGGTGTCTCACTACCTATGTTTGGGACCCAACTCAATACACATGATGCTTCAAAGTGAATATTTATCTTGAATTCACAAGTAAATAAAATTAACCTAGACATCAGAGGTCAGATGTCAAGACCAATGATCTTCACTTCATGGGAAGGTGTGAGACCATCATGGTATAGGAATGATTAGAAAAGATAAGTGGATTTTGGTTTATTGGTATAAATTTAAGGTCAATTTTGTTATGCTGTATGGATTTTTCTACTGTTGATTAATGTATGATGCTGATTTAACTCATTTAATATTGTAATGTGTAATTGAGAAATGCATATTAATAGTCATCTATGATAACCAAACTTATAGTCATGTTAGTTAGGTTTTTGTAGGTATGCAAAGATGTATTTCAATTAGGTAGTCTTCAAACACCTCAAAGACATGCAGAATATGGTGTTTAAATTATTTTAAGAACTTTGACTTTTCTGGACAGTGAGACAGGTGCTCCAGGCACCACCAATATATTTGAGGAAAAGGATGGGCATTGAAGAAACTTCATGTGGAATTTACTTGGTGGCAACAGTTAGCCACTGGAAAGAAACTGTTCAGGTATTGACTGCTCGATGATATGCTGTATAAAGTGGACATACATGTTCCATAGGAAAATGACCTCTGAACATTAGCAGAACAAGCTGAGATGGTTCTTGAGGTTCCTGCTTTGCATAAAAAGTTGCCAGGCCTCCTTCTGGACACAAGGAGAAGCAATTGATGGATTATGTCAGATTTCCTGCATAACTGAAAGGTTTGCCAGAGACTTTTGGCCATAAGGCTGAAGATTGATGCCCCAACATTACAAAGGATCTTTGGGTGACTGTCCAGACAGACATGGGTCATCTCTGTCATTTTCTAGACGTTGGAAGTTGCTTGCACTTCCTGTTTATTTAGATAATATTATATCCTTCTGTGGTCTTTGATATGGTTGAAGGTTTAATAATTATAGGTATAGTTCTTTTTAGTTTAAAAGGTATATTGGATATGAAACTTTAGACTCACAATGATAAGGTAGATAATGGAATATTCCCTTTAATTTTGTGAATACAAATAGAATGGATACTGTGACTGTAATTCCTGCTTGAGAGCTGTTCTGTTGTAATTTTGCTATATGGAAATTGAAACCTTCCTTTTTGATTAGACAACAAAGATGAAATGTGGTGGAATGTTCTTTGTATGCTGTAAATAAAGCACTGTTTTGGCCTATGCACAGCACCATAGAAGTGGGTGGAGAATCAGCGCAGGCAGGCAGGTAGAAGGGCGAACTTAGCCAGTCTCCATCTGACCCCTGAAGAAGACAGACATGTAGAGTTACTGGCTCAGCCACAGGCTGGGCCACATTGTGGGAAGATTAATAGAAATGGGTTCATTTAAGATGAAAGAGCTAGTTACTAATGTGCTTAAGATATGGGCCAAACAGTATGAAGTAATATAAGCATCTGATTCATTTCTTTGGGGGACAAATCTGCCACTGCATGCCAGGTTCCAAAATCCCCACTGTGTAGAAACCTCTGGACCCAAAACAGGCCCGGGAAAAACATTCTACACCATCAGATTAAACCACCTGTCATTTTGGGAACTGGAAGTGGGGGAAGTGAAAATCATGAGAAGAGCAGGGTCACCATGTTACCTGTAATACCTGACTCAGGGGCATGAGTGAAGAATCATGGGAAAAGCTGCAGACACATCTGCACACTGAGACCAGTTCAGGAATGGTCCCCTCCAGTGATGTGAGGTTAGAAGTGTCAGGTATAATTCCCAGATATGAACCCTAATCAGGGATGTATAATATTAATGAAATGATGTCATTTTGACTCTGTGACCCCCTCAGAGCTGTTAGTCAATGAAGTGAGGTGGGTGGGGAGCATGAGTGTCAAACAACAGCCTGAGAGATTGGCTAGTTGACTTATGGGATGTGTGAGTAGATATTATCAGATAGGGTAAGGCAAATTATGGATGTGTACAGTGTTTATTGGATGGGGACATGGGTCATTATGAGTTGTGCTGGTTGTGCATTGTGGAATGGTTGACCTATTTTGGAATGGGTGGTTTAGTTATTATGGAATGGCTGATTAGTAGGAATTGCTGGTTTCTCATTAAGGGATGGTTTGAGCCAC
>PVIH01030526.1:0-12079 GCA_004025045.1 Sigmodon hispidus | reverse complement strand
TTAACTAATATGACTATAAGTTTGTTTATTATAGTTGACTATTAATCTGCATTTCTCAATTACACATTACAATTTTAAATGAGTTACATCAGCATCAAACCTTAATCAAGAGTAGAAAAATACAAACAACATAACAAAATTAACCTTAAGTTTATATCAATGAATCAAAAATCTCCAGACCCATACAGGCCAAAAAAAAACATACTACAACACATGTTTGTTAACTACATGAACCCATGCTGCACCAGTCCTAGTGGGAGTTTGGTGGCTAGAGATAGCAGTGTCCTGTGTCCTAACTAGAGTATGAAATCATGCAATCTCCCAGTCGAGAGCAGAAAAGAGACACATAACTCCTGTAGTCACAACTGATTAAGATTGCACTAAGATATGACAATGGGTGAACCAAAGAAGCAACCTGCAGATATAAGTAAAAGAATACCTATAACAATATAAGGAACTATAAGGCATCACTGGAAGATACTGTTACTTTTAAACACCAAGACCTGAATAGAGCATTGAAGAGAAATCTGAAGGAGAAAACAGTTAAAAAAACCTTTTTGAATCCCATCAGTTCTGGTTCCTCTTCTGGGACCATGTGCTATCTGCAGAGTAAGTCCCAGGGAAGTCTGTTGCAGGTGCAGATAAAGTCAGCCTTTCATCATACCCACAGCTGGTACTGAGGGAATTTGCATCGCTACACACCTTCACCTCGAACTGAGTGAAGAGATAACTCCAGGGGTCCCTGAAGGACACACTCAGACCCCGCCAAGAGGTGAGGAGGGTTCACAAGGCCCAAGTGCCTATATCCCAGCCAAGGAAGGAGAGTTGAGCTACCATTCTTTCCAGTTCCACTTTAGAGACCAGGTGCTGTCTGCAGAGTAAGTCCCAGCAAGCTCTGTAGCAGGTGCAGATAAAATCTGCCTGTCACCATACCCACATCTGCTGCTAAGGGAATTTGCATGGCTACCCACTTTGACCCACAACTGAGTGAACAGATAACTTCTGGGGTCTCGGAAGAGCAGAAACAGACCCTGCCCAGGAGGTACACAAGCCCAAATACCACAACTGAGCAGGAGCCATCTAATCATGAACCACTAAAGCGATGGGCAAACCTCAGTGCAAAAATTAGGTAATAATACAAGGAAAACATTGTAACTCCAGAAGAGAGTGGCAATCTTACAAACACAAGACATGAACAGAGCAATAAAGAGGAAACAGAAGGAAACAAAACCAAAAATTCCTATTTGATGATCGCTGAAGCTCTCAAAGAAAATATGAAAAACAGCCTTAAAGAGATAGAAGAAAATACAAATAAAAAATTGGAAGTGTTGAACAAATCAATGAAAGAAACATGCCAGGATCTAAAAGCTGAAATAAAAGCTTAAATTAAATCAATAAAAAAGGCTCAAAATGAGGCAAAGATGGAAATAGAAAACCTGAAGGAAAAAGCTGGAACAAGAGATGCAAGCATAACAAACAGAGTTCAAGAGATGGAAGATAGAATCTCTGAAGTGGAAGACTCAGTAGCACAAATAGATATATCAGTCAAAAAAAAATAGTAAAACTAAAAAAGCCATAACTCAAAATGTTCAGGAAATCTGGGACACCATGAAAAATCCTAATTTGAGAATAATAGGAATAGAAGAAGGAGAAAAATACCAGCTCAAAGGCACAGATAATGTTTTCAATAAAATCATTGAAGAAAACTTTCCTAACCTGAAGAAGGAAATGCCCATAAAGATACAAGAAGCTTACAGAACACCAAATAGATATGATCCCAAAAAAAAGTCAGCGTGCCACATTATAATCAAGCCAAAAACCATACATAACAAAGAAAAAATTTTAAGAGCTGCAAAAGAAAAGGGCCAACTCACATATAAACGCAGACCAATCAGAATAATGCCTCACTATTCAATGGAAAAGATGAAAGCTAGAAGAGCTTGGTCAGAAGTTATAGAGATGCTAAAACAGCATGGATGCCAAACTAGAATATTATACCCTGGAAAATTATCAATCACCATAGATGGAGTAAACAAGGTATTTCAGGACAAAGTCAGACTGAAAGAATATCTATCTACCAATCCATCACTACAGAGAGTATTAGAGGGAAAACTACAACCTAAGGACCCCAGATACATTGATGAAATCACAAATAATCAATAAGTCCACAGAAGAATACCCTAGAGAAAGGAAATACAAGCAAGTTACCACCAAAAATGGCAGGAAATATGAAACAATGGTCACTAATTTTCCTTAATATTAATGGACTCAACTCTCCTATATAATGTCACACAATAACAAGATGGATACAACAACAGAAGCCATCCTTCTGTTGCCTACAAGAAACACACCTAAGCTGCAAAGACAGACACAGGCTTAGAATAAAGGGTTGGGAAAAGATTTTCCAGTCAAATGATCCTAAGAAACAAGCAAGGGTTTCAATCCTAATATCTAACAAAGTAGACTTTAAGCTGAAAGCAATAAAAAGGGACCAAGAGGGTCACTACTTATTCATCACAGGAAAAATTGGTCAAGAGGAGATTTCAATCCTAAATATGTATGCCCCTAATGTAGGGGCACCTACATATGTAAAAGAAACACTGCTAAAGCTCGAATCCCAAATCAATTCTTATACCCTAACAGTGGGAGACTTCAATACCCCACTTTCAACCCTGGATAGATCAACCAGACAGAGCCACAACAGAGAAATAAGGAGTCTAAATGAGGTTATGATGCAAATGGATGTCATAGATATCTACAGAACCTTCCCCCCAGAGGCAAAGGAATATACATATTTCTCAGCTCCTCATGGAACTTTCTCCAAAACTGACCACATAGTTGGTCATAAAGCAAATATCAGCAGGTACAAAAAAGTGGAAACAATCCCATGTAACATATCGGACCATCAGGGCCTAAAGTTAGAGTTCAACAACATCAAAACCCAAAGAAAGCCTACTAACTCATGGAAACTAAACATCAATCAGCTGAACCATCTCTGGGTCAAGGAAGAAATTAAGAAAGAAATCAAAGTCTTCCTAGAATACAATGAAAATGAATCTTCAATGTATCCAAACTTGTGGGACACAATGAAAGTAGTCTTAAGAGGAAAATTCATAGCGCTTGATGCCTATATGAAAAACCTTGAGAAATCCCACACTAGAGACATAACAGTGCAGCTGAAAGCCTTAGAACAATTAGAAGCGAACTCACCTAGGAGGAGTAGATGACAGGAAATAATCAAACTTAGAGCTGAAATCAATACAATTGAAACAAAAAGAACAATACAAAGAATCAATGAATCTAAGAGTTGCTTCTTTGAGAAAGTTAACAAGATAGATAAGCCCTTAGCCAAACTAATAAAAAAACAGAGACAGAGTGTCCAAATCAACAAAATCAGAAATGAAAAGGGGGACAAAACAACAGACACCCAGGAAATACAGAGAATTATCAGGTCATATTTTGAAAATCTCTATTCCACAAAAATGGAAAACCTGGAAGAAATGGACAGCTTTCTGGACAGGCACCATCTTCCAAAATTAAATGAAGATCAGATTAATTACCTAAACAGGCCTATAACCCTTAAGGAAATTGAAGATGTCATTAAAAACCTCCCCAAAAATAAAAGCCCTGGCCCAGATGGTTTCAGTGCTGAATTCCACCAGACATTCAAAGAAGAATTAGTACCGTTACTCCTCAAACTATTTCACACAGTAGAAACTGAAGGAATATTGCCAAATTCCTTTCATGAGGCTACAATCACCCTAATACCCAAGCCACTCAAAGACACAACAAAGAAGGAGAATTACAGAACAATTTCCCTCATGAATATTGATGCGAAAATTCTCAACAAAATTTTGGAAAACCGTATACAACAATGCATAAAAGATATCATCTACCATGACCAAGTAGGCTTCATCCCAGAAATGCAGGGCTGGTTCAACATATGAAAAACTGTAAATGTTATCCATCATATAAACAAACTAAAGGAAAAAAACCACATGATCATATCCTTAGATGCGGAAAAAGCCTTTGACAAAATCCAGCACTCCTTTATGATTAAAGCCCTGGAGAGATCAGGAATAAAGGGAGAATACCTAAAAATAATTAAGGCAATTTAAAAGAAGCCAACAGCCAGTATCAAACTTAATGGAGAAAAACGCAAAGAAATCCCACTAAAGTCAGGAACTAGACAAGGATGTCCTCTCTCTCCTTATCTATTCAATATAGTTCTCGAAGTTTTAGCTAAAGCAATAAGGGAACAAAAGGAGATTAAGGGCACACAAATTGGAAAAGAAGAAGTGAAGCTATCTCTATATGCACATGATATGATTGTATACATAAGTGACCCACAAAATTCTTCCAAAGAACTGCTACAGCTGATAAACACCTTCAGCAATGTAGCAGGATACAAGATAAGTTCAAAGAAATCAGTAGCCCTTCTATACGCTAAAGATAGAAGAGCCTAAAAAGAAATAAGGGACACATTACCCTTCATATTAGCTGCAAATAGTATTAAATACCTTGGAGTAACTATAACCAAAGAAGTAACAGACCTATTTGACAAAAATTTTAAATCATTGAAGAAAGAAATTGTAGAGGATATCAGAAAATGGAAAGCTCTCCCATGTTTCTGAATTGGTAGGATCAACATAGTAAAATGGCAATTCTACCAAAAGCAATCTACAGATTCAATGCACTGCCCATCAAAATCCCAACACAATATTTTTTGGACCTTGAAAGAACAATAGTCAATTTTATTTGGAATAACAGGAAAGCCAGGATTGCCAAAACAATTTTACTCAATGAAAGAACCTCAGGAGGTATCACCATCCCTGACTTCAAGCTATACTATAGAGCTACAGTAATAAAAACAGCCTGGTACTGGCATAAAAGCAGACTTGTGGACCAATGGAATAGAATTGAGGATCCAGACATTAACCCAAAAACCTATGAACACCTGATTTTTAACAAAGAGGCCCAAAATATTCAATGGAAAAAAGATAGTATATTTAACAAATGGTGTTGGCATAACTGGAAGGATGTGTGTAGAAAAATGCAAATAGATCCAAGCCTGTCACCCTGCACAAAACTCAAATCCAAGTGGATCAAAGACCTCAACATAACCCCAACCACTTTGAACTTGATAGAAGAGAAAGTGGGTAATACACTTCTACAAATTGGCACAGGCCACCACTTCCTAAATATAACACCAGTGGCACAGGCACTAAGACCAACAATCAATAAGTGGGATCTCCAGAAGCTGGGAAGCTTCTGCAAAGCCAAGGACACTGTCAATATGACAAATGCCAGCCTACAGAATGGGAAAGATTTTCACCAACCCTACAAGTGATAGAGGACTGATCTCTATGGTATATTAAGAGCTCAAGAATTTAGATCCCAAAACCTTGAATAACACTATTAAAAAATGGGGTTCAGATCTAAAAAGGGAATTCTCAGCAGAGGAACAACGAATGGCCGAAAGGCACCTGAAAAAGTGCTCTTCATCTTTAGCCATCAGAGAAATGCAAATTAAAACAACTTTGAGATACCATCTAACACCTGTTAGATTGGCTAAGATAAAAGGCACAGATGACAGCCTATGCTGGAGAGGATGCAGAGCAAAGGGAACACTCCTCCATTTTTGGTGGGAGTGTAAGCTTGTTCAGCCACTTTGGAATACAATATGGAGGTTTCTCAGAAAATTGAGGATCAATCTCCCCCAGGACCCAGCAATACAACTTCTGGGTATATACCCTAAAGTGTCACATTCACACTCCAAAGGTATTAGCTCAATTATGTTCATAGCAGCATTTTTTGTAATAGCAAGAACCTGGAAACAACCTAGATGTCCCTCAACTGAATAATGGATTAACAAACTGTGGTACATCTACACAATGGAATACTATGCAGCAGTAAGAAAAAATGATATCCTAAAATTCACAGGCAAATGGATGGATTTGGAGAATATCCTCCTGAGTGAAGTCTCACAAACTCAGAGAGATAAGCAGGGGATGTACTCACTCACTAGTGGTCTCTAAACAAACAAACAGGAAAAAGAGCCAAACATGCCCAAGCAGCAAACCATTACCACCGAACAGCTTGGGATCAGAAACACCCTGGACTGACCCTTCAAACCCCAGTCCAACTATAGGAACACCTGACTCACTGATGAGGGAGGGGGGAAAGAACTGGATTTGGCCAGAAGTTGAGACTGATCTAAGCATTATTGGGTCAGTGGGACCATAGGACTGTCTGCTCCCTGCCCAGGGAGGGGATGGGCAGTTGCAGAGAAGAAAAATGACCAGAGATGGTGGGAGGGGGAAGAGACCTTGAATAAGGATATACAGGGATGGAAAAAAATTCAGAGTGAAAGATGAACACAAAGAAAATATATGTGCAGAAATCTTATTTGTATTTCCACCCTTGATAAGCCACGCTTATGATTCTTATCCTCTGTATAGTTATTGTTAACTCTTCCACATTTTAAATTCTTTTTACTGTGTTTTTTTTTTGATAAATACAAAATAAAGAAGGAAAAAAAAAAGAATGGGTCAGATCTTCCTCTTGAGGGAATGGGCTCCAAGGTCTTTCAGATTCAAGCTGTTCAGTGGTTGTAATTTGCAGCTTGGACATGCTTTGATTTTTGTTTAAAGTTCACTAATTAGTAAGTATATCTCTTGCTTATCTTTCTGGGTTTCTGATACCTCATTAAGGAGAATATTCTCCTAATCCATGTATTTGCCTGCAAATTTTAGGATGTCATCTTTTCTTAATGCTGAGTAGTACTACATTGTGTAGAGGTAGCATAGTTTGTTAATCCATTCTTCAGTTGATGGGCATCTAGAATGTTTCCTGATTCTTGCTATCATACTGCTTTGAACATAGGTGAGCTAATGCATTTGAAATATAAATGTTCATTTTTAGATTATATCACCAGTAGTGGTATTACTGGATCCTTGGGTGATTGAGTTCCAGTTTTCTGAGTAACTGCCATACAGCATTCCAGAGTGGCTGAACAAGCTTACACTCTCACCAACAATGGTGGAGTGTTCCCCTTGCACCACATCCTCTCCAACATAGGCTGTCATCTGTGACTTTTATCTTAGCCAATCTGACAGGTGTCAGGTGTTATCTCAAAGTTGTTTTAATTTGCATTTCTCTGATGGCAAAGGATGATGAGCACTTTTTCAGGTGCCTTTCAGCCATTTGTAATTATGCTGAGAATTTCATTGTTCATACTGAAACCCATTTTTTGATTGAGTTATGCAAGGTTTTGGGCTCCAGTTTCTTGAGTTCTCTGTGTATTTTAGTGATCACCCCTGTGTTACTCGTAGGGTTTGTAAAAATCTTTTTCCATTCTGTAGGCTATCATTTTGTCTTATTGACAGTGTCCTTGGCTTTACAGAAGCTTCTCAGCTCCAGGAGCTCCCACTTATTGATTGTTGTTCTTAGTGTCTGTGCTAATAGTATTATATTTAGGAACTCCTGGGCCAATGTGTTGGAGAGTATTTTCCACTTTCTTTTCTATCAAATTCAGTGTGGCTGGGCTTATGTTGAGGTCTTAGTCCACTTGGAATTGAGTTTTGTGCAGGGTGACAGGCTTGGATCTATTTGCATTTTTCTACAAATTTCCATACAAGTATGCTAACACCATTTGTTAAAGATACTATTTTTTTTCCATTGTATATTTTGGGCATCTTTTTCAAAGATCAGGTGTTCATAGGTTTTTGGGTTAATGTGTGGATCTTCAATTCAATTTTATTTATCAAAAAAGAGTAATTTTATGCCGGTACCAGCCTGTCTTCATTACTGAAGTTGTATAGTATAACTGTTTTTAATATGGTTGCTCTACATTATAACTTGATATTAAGTATGGTAATGCATGCTGAGGTTCTTTTGTTGAACAAAACTGATTTTTCAATGCTGATTTTCCTGCTATTGCACATGAAATTGATTATTGTTCTTTCAAGGTCTGTAAAAAAAATTTTGCAGATTGTTTTTGCTAAGATTGCCATTTTCACTATGTTGTTTCCATTTAGACAGAAACATGGCAGAGCTTTACGTTTTCTGATGTCCTCTTTAAGTTCTTTATTCAGATATTAAAAGTTTTTACCTTAGATCTGTTACTTCTTTGGTTAATTGTCTCCAATGTTTTTAATTGTATTTACAGCTATTATAAAAGGTGATGTTTCCTTTATATCTTTTTCAGCTCTTTTATCTATAGTGTATAGAAGGGCTATTGATTTCTTTGAGTTAACCTTGAATCCTGCTACATTGCTGATTATGTTTCTCAGCTGTAGCAGTTCCCTGGTAGAATTTTGTGGATCACTTATGTATACAATCATATCATCTGTAAATATATGTAGTGTCACATCTTCTTTTCCAGTTTTTATCTCCTCAGTCTTTCTTTATTCTCTTCATTCTTTAGCTAAAATTTTAAGAAATATATTAAATAAGTAAGGAGAGAATGGACATCCTTGTCTAGTTTCTGATTTTAGTGGGATTATTTTGAGTTTTTATTCATCAAAGTTGATGTTAGATGTTGGCTTTTTTAAACCTCCTTCATTATATTTAGATATTTTCCCTGTATTCCTGATCTATCCAAGACTTTTATCAGAAAAAAGTGTTGGATACTGTCAAAGGCTATTTCAGTGTCTAAGGATATGATCATGCCATGCTTTTCCTTCAGTTTGTTTATATGATAGATGACACTTATGGTTTATTTTTACATTAAACCATCCCTCCATTTTTGGGATGAAGCCTACTTGATCATGGTGGATGATTTATTATATATTGTTGTTTACAGTTTGCAATAATTTTGTTGATAAATTTAGCATCAATATTCATGAGGAAAAAATGCCCTGTAATTTTCCTTTTTTGTTGCATCGTTCAGTGGCTTGAATATTAGGGTAACGGGAGCCTCATAAAAAGAAGTTGGCAATATTCCTTCAGTTTCTACTGTGTGAAACAGATTGAGAAGCAATAGTAGTGATTCTTTGAATGTCTGTTAGAATTCTGCACTGAAATCATCTAGGCCTGCACTTTTTTAATCGGAAGGATTTTAATGACAGCTTCAATTTCCTTTTGGGTTTTTGTCTGTTTAGGTAATTAATCTGATTTTCATTTAATTTTGGTTAATGATGCCTGTAAAAAAAGCTGTGCATTTCTTCCAGGCTTTCCATTTTTGTGGAGTATATATTTTCCAAATATGACCTGAAATTCTCTGGATTTCCTAGTTGTGTGTTGTTATATTTCCCTTTTCTTTTCTGATGTTGTTGATTATACTCTGTCTCTGCTTTTAAATTAGTTTAGATAAATGTTCATCTATTTTCTTACTTTTTCAAAGAAACAACTCATTGATTTATTGCTTTTTTTGTATTGTTCTTTTTCTTTAAATTATATTGGTTTTGGCTCTCCATTTATTTCCTGCCATTTTCTCCTTCTAGTTGAGTTTGCTTCCAATTTTTCTAAGGCTTTCAGCTGTGTTGTTGGTTTTCTAGATTGAGATTTCTCTAGTTTTCCATATAGGCATCTAGTGCTATGAATTTTCCTTTTAAGACTGCTTTCATTGTGTCCCACAAGTTTGTGTATGTGGTGGATTCATTTTGTTTAAATTCAGGGAAGACTTTGATTTCTTTTTTAATTTCTTCTTGACCCAGAGCTGGTTCTGTTGAGTGATGTTTAGTTCCTATGAGTTGGTAAGATTTCTGTGTTTTTTGATGTTGTTGATCTCTGTTACAACAGATAATTTCCATTTTTTATATCTTTTGATATTTGCTTTATGAATAATTATATGGTCAATTTTAGTGAAAGTGCCATATGGTGCTGAGAAATATGTGTATTTGCTGGCATTTGGGTAGAAACCTCAGTAAATATCTATTTAACCCATTTGTATCTTAACCTCTGTTATACTCCTTAATTCTCTGTCTGGTTGATCTATCCAAGAGTGAAAGCGTGGTATTAAAGTCTCCCACTATTAGAGAACTCTCACTATGTGAGAACTGATGTGGGGTTTGATCTTTAGTAGTGTTTCTTTTACATAGGGAGGTGCCCTTATGTTAAGGGCATAAATATTCAGGATTGAAATCTCCTCTTGACCAAGTTTTCCTGTGATGAATAAGTTATGTCCATCTTGGTCTCTTTTAATTGCTTTTAGCTTAAAGTCTACTTTGTTAGATATTAGAATAGCAATCCCAGCTGGTTGCATAGGAACATTTGAAAGGAAAATCATTTCCCAACCCTTTACTCTGAGCCTGTGTCTGTCTGTGTTGTTGAGGTATGTTTCTGGTATGCAGCAGAAGGCTGGCTTCTGTTGTTGTTTCCATCTTGTTAGTGTGTGTCTTTTTATAGGTGAGTTGAGATCATTGATATTAAGGGATGTAAGTGACCACTGATTAATGTTTTCTGCTATTTTTTTGTGGTAGCTTGTTTGCATTTCCTTTCTCTGGGGTATTCTTCTGTGGGATTATTGATTGTTTGTGGTTTCTTTGGTGTATTTGGGATCCTTATGTTGGAGTTATCCCTCTAATGTTTTTTGTAGAGCCAGATTGGTACATAGGTATTGTTTCAGTCTAATTTTATCAGGAAATATCTTGTTTACTCCATCTATGGTGATGGAAACTTTTGCGGGGTATAGTATTCTAGGTTGAATAAAAAGAGCCATGCTCTTTTAGTGTCTATATAACTTCTGACAGAGCCCTTCTTGCTTTCATCATTTCCATTGAATAGTCAGGTGGTATTCTGATGTGCGTGCTTTTATAAGTAAGTTGGACCTTTTCTTTTTAAGCTCTTAAAAAATTCTGTATGTTTTGTGGATTGATTATTATGTGGAGAGCAGACTTTTTGGAGGAGTGAAATCTAATTGGTGTTCTGTAAGTTTCTTGTATCTTTATAGGCATTTCCTTCTTCAAGTTAGAAAAATTTTTCTTCAATGATTTTATTGAATACATTATCTGTGCCTTTGAGCTGGTATTTTTCTCTTTCTACTATTCCTATTATTCTCAAGCTAGGTCTTTTCATGGTGTTCCAGATTTCCTGAACTTTTTGTGTTATGATTTTTTTTTCTTGATTTTACTATTTTCTTTGACTGATGAATCTATTTTTGCTACTGAGTCGTTCACTCCAGAGATTCTGCCTTCCATCTTTGGATTCTGTTGGTTATACTTGTATCTGTAGTTCCAGCTTTTCCTTCAGATTTTCTGTTTCCATCTTTGACTTGTTTTTTGCCTTTTTTATTGGTTTTATTTCAGTTTTTCATTGCTGGAATGTTTCTTTCATTCTTTGGTTTATCTTTTCTTAGGTTTTTTTTTCAAGGATTTTTTATCTCTTCCATTTTCTGTATTTTCTTCTATTTCTTTACAAGAAGTTTTTATATTATTTTCAAAGACTTCAATAACCATCATAAAGTTGTTTTTCTGCTGTTTTTTTCTGTTTCCTCTTCATTACTCTGTTCATGTATTGTAGTTGTAGAACCATCAGTTTCTTCTGCTGTTGCCTTGTTGTTCTTTATATTGTTATATGTATTTTTGAACTGGAATCTATACATGTCTTCAGTGGTTCACAATTAGGCAGCTCTTAATCAGTTGTGGCAACAAGACTTTTCTGTCTCCTGTTTTCTCTGAACAAGAGGTTTGCTCTGTTGGAAGCCAAAGTCAACTTTGCCATATTTTATTAGTTAGATCCTATAGCTAGCCAGCAGTCTTTGCCCTATATAGCCATTTACCAGAAATTACATCCTTATTGTTTTAGGTAGTCACCTTTGACTCTCTCAGCTCAGCAGGTGACATCCTCCAGGCCCTCAACTGATAACAGATTTCCATATCAATTCTATCCTGTCTGTTGCTCCTTCAAAGGCTTGCCACATTCTTTTATATTTCCCATCCCCTTTCCCCACAGCTACCTGCATGGCAGAGATCCTGTATAAATATTGGCTGTAACAATAAAGCAAAAGTAGGACTTGAACAGAGAGATTTGTCTTGTCCTTCCATTCTTTTGTGTTCCTGCCTTCCATTTGCTTACTTCCTAGATTTAGGTCCACCCTGAAGACCCTGCTAGCCAGCACATTGCTCAATCTCTGTCT
>PVIH01030525.1:0-12079 GCA_004025045.1 Sigmodon hispidus | reverse complement strand
TTTGGGGATCTCTCATTACCACACAGTCTGTAAGTGTGCCCCATTTCTCAAAATGTTCTCTTAAGCTATCATCTGTGGTTTCAAAGCTCAGACCACCAATAAACAGCTTCCTCAACTGCTCTGGTTCCTTTGGATCATGGCCCTCCATTTTGAGACCGGACTCGCCTCTTCCAACTCGAGTTCAATATGGGACCGAGAGCGAGGATCCCATTTCTGCAAGTCCTAGTCCCAGTGGCTCCTTTCTCCCCTCTGGGAGGAGCAACAACTGTGCAATCCTATCTCCCGTAGAGTTAGAGAATATCTCTTTAGGGCTAGAACATAAAATTTGTATGTCCATAAGGTGTTGATTATCTACAAGTCCTGGATGCACTATTAATCCCTGTAGGGTAAGTGCGCCTCAACCCAATATAAGGCCCACTGTACCCGGGGGCAAAGGTGTTATAGTTTCTACAGGAATTGGTTGAATATGCATTTGTGGCATTAATAGGAAGTTGGAGGCGGCGTGCAGGTCCACTCTTGTGGAGTGTCCTGGTCTTTGTTCTCCTGGGTCTTGATAAACCGGTTCCCATATCTTTGAGGGCCCTGGGACCGAGGGCCCAACAGCCCATTTTTTGGCATGTCTGCGACCTGAGGATTAGTGGGTTGGTCGATGGGAGGGAGGAGCCTCCCTTGAATATCCCTTACTGAGCGGCACTGGCTGGCTTTATGATAACCTTTGCTGCAGCGGCTGCAAAGAGTAGGATTCCCCCCTTTTTTGTTTGGGGTTTTGCAGTTCCTTTTAAGATGACCAGCCTTTCCACAACTAAAGCAAACTCTTTCATTGGTCCTACCCAGGGGATGCTTCTGGGATTGGAGGACAGCACCGCTAATCCAGCATTTGTGAGGGGGCCCCACAACTCCCTGCAAACTCTGAGCCAGTCTTGTAAACCTTTGTTTTTTCTAGGGGCTATTGCCGCTCGACATTCTTGGGTGGCTTGCTCGAAAACAAGCTGCTCTATGAGAGGGGCAGCTACTTCAAGGTCACCGAAAATGCGCCCGGCTGCCTCCGTCATCCTTGCCACAAAGACTGAAAAGGGCTCTTGGGTCCCCTGAATGACCTTGGTAAGCTGATTATTGGCCTCCCCTTTTCTGGAGAGCGTTTTCCAGGCCCTTATTGCCGTGGCAGCAATTTGTTGATAGGCGCCCCAATGATAATCTATCTGATTAGCGGCAAAACACCCTTGACCTGTTAAAAGGTCAAATGTCCATTGCTGTTGTTCTGGGGTTAAGGCCGAGGCATTAGCTCTGGCTTGTTCCTGAGCTGCCTCATGCCAGAGGGCTTTCCATTCCATGTATTGGCCCATGCTGACAAGTGAAGCCTTCACGACCATCTGCCAATCAGATGGCGTCATTGCGGTCATAGCCAGCCTTTCTAACTGGGCCAAGGTGAAATTGGCTGAAACCCCATATTTCCTGACTGATTCCTCCAATTTATTTATCTGATTATACTCTATGGGCGCATGTACCCGTCCTCCCTCCGAGCCTTCAAAGACTGGATACGAAAGGTGCAGCTTTCTTCTAACTTTGTCTGGGAGGAAAGAAAAGGACTTTGGACGCATCTCGTAAGGAGGAGGCGCCAAAGGGACCAGCTGTGAGGAGGACACCGGATGTGGGTGCTGTCGGCCTCTTTTGTTACTTGGTAGGTGGTTGTCTGGATGGTACCTCTCTCCTTCATACCTGGCCACCTCCTCATCCAATTCTGCCTCCTCCTCAGGGTTTAATTCTTCATTTTCTGAGTCCCCTGAATCATCAGAACTCTTCAAGTTTAAAGCTTGTAATTCCTGCAAAGGGTATGGGGTAGTCCCTGCTTTTTTCTTTACAGTAGGTAGGGGACTCCCAAATTCATGAGAATAGACTCCCTTGTCAAGAGACTCACGAGAAAGGGCCGTTTTCCTTATTTGGGATTGGTTGCCTTTTGCACGCACCTAACCTCTCACTACGTTCAGTTTCAGACATGCCATCCTGGAAATAATGAAAGCAGAACCCTCCCAAGAGGAGGATCAGTAAGGCTCCCAAAACAGTTACCAAGGCCTCAACACTACCTTACCACAATGGTGACAAGTTCAAGCCAAAATCCAGAAAAGACATACCTCTCTGAACGTACCTGCCTGAAGTCCTGAATCCTCCTTGGGGTCAGGGGTCTCCGATGATGCCATTGATGTTGAAATTTCCCAGGTATCCAGCACCAGATGTCCTGTGCTATCGTCTCGCCAGAAAGAACACCGCAGCACACGTAGGATCCTTCTGCAGAAAAGCTTTAATGCATCTTGAGAGGCAGAGCATAAGCTTACAAGATGGAGACTCCAAACGGCTAAAACCCGTCCCTTATATAGGAAACTGAACCCTTCCTAGGACCTGTTAGACTCAGATTGGCTGTAGTTCAAATGGGCGAGGTGACGCCACAGGAGAGGCAGAGCACAAGGAGTGGAAATAGACCTTGAACCTGAGCAGTCTACATTAGAGTGCAGGATGTCGACTCCATGTTGGAATGGCGGCAGTGAGTGCGGATTCTCAAAAATGCTGTGTGGGCAAACATGTGTGAATAGACGCTGTAAGAAAAAAGCATATGTTCACAGGAAAATAAAAAGCAACATCTCTCCTAATGCTCTGTGTAAGATAACGTGTGCTTTGAGGATGAACATAAAAACACATGTATTTAAACGAAAAGTGGAGGGAACGTCTCTATTAATGCTCTGTGTAGGAAAAGTTGTGTATGGACGCAAAGAGGAAAACATAAGTTCAAAGGAGGACAGGGGCAACATGTCTCTTAATGCTGTGTGGAAAAACACGTGTGAATAGACGCTGTGAGAAAAATGCATGTGTTCAAAGCAAGAGGCAACCAACATCCCACATAATGATCTGTGTAAAAAAAACATGTGTACTGAAGATGACGACAAAAACACATTTGTTTAAACGAGGAGTGGAAGCAACGTCTCTCTTAATGCTCTGTGTAAGAAACCCTGTGAATTTATGCTGAAGAGAAAAACACGTGTTCAAAGCCGCAGAAGCAACATCTCAATGCACTGTGTAACAAATCGCGTGCATTGAAGATGATCACAAAAACACATGTATTTAAATGAGGTGAGTAAGAAACATCTCACTTTTAATGCTCTGTGTAAGAAATCATATGTATTGACGCTGAACATAAAAGCACATGTGTTCAAAAGAGAACAGAATGGTGCAACCTTCTTAATGCTGTGTGGAAAAAAACGTGTGTATTGATGTTGAAGAGAAAAACCCATGTGTTTAATCTAGGAGAGGAGGCAACATCTCCATTAAAACTCTCTGCAAGAAAACACATGTATTTAAATGAAAAGGGGAGGGAACATCTCTATTAATGCTCTGTGTTGGAAATCTTGTGTATGGACGCAAAAAGCAAAACATATCCTCAAAGGAAGACAGGGGCAGTATTTCTCTTAATGCTATGTGGAAAAACAGGTGTGAATAGACACTGTGAGAAAAATACATGTGTTCAAAGCAAGAGGCAATCAACATCCCACTTGATAATCTGTGTAAAAAAACGTGTGTAATGAATATGAAGACAACAACACATTTGTTTAAACGAGGAGTGGAAGCAACATCACTCTTAATGCTCTATGTAAGAAAGTGTGAATTTATGCTGAAGAGAAAAATGCAAGTGTTCAAAGCAGCAGAAGTAACATCTCAATGCACTGTATAACAAAACACGTGCATTGAAGATGATCACAAAAACACATGTATTTAAATGAGGTGAGTAAGAAACATATTTCTTAATGCTATGTGTAAGAAAACATATGTACTGACTCTGAACATAAAAGCACATGTGTTCAAACGAGGACAGACTGCAGCTATCTTCTTAATGCTGTGTGGAAGAAAACGTGTGTATTGATGTTGAAGAGAAAAATCCACTTGTTTAATCGAGGAGAGCAGGAAACATCTCCCTTAAGGCTCTCTGTAAGAAAACATGTGTATTTATGCTGGAGAAAAACCACATATATTCAATCAGGCAGTAAAAGCAACATCTAGCCTAATGCTCTGTGTAAGGTAACATGAGCATTGAGGCTGAACATAAAATGCATGTATTTAAAAGAAAAGTGGAGGGAACGTCTCCATGAATGCTCTGTGTAGGAAATCTTTTATATGGAGCAAAACATAAGTTCAAACGAGGACAGTGGCACCATCTCTCTTAATGATGTGTGGGAAAACACGTGTGAATAGACACTGTGAGAAAAAAGAATATGTTCACATGAAAATAAAAAACAACATCTCTCCTAATGCTCTGTGTAAGATAACCTGTGCTTTGAGGCTGAATATAAAAACACATGTATTTAAACAAAAAGTGGAGGGAACGTCTCTAATAATGGTCTGTGTAGGAAAAGTTGTGTATGGACACAAAGAGGAAAACATAAGTTCAAACGAGAACAGGAGGACTATGTCTCTTAATGCAGTGTGGAATAACACATGTGAACAGATGCTATGAGAAAAACGCATCTGTTCCAAGCAACATGTAAGCAACATCCCACTTAATGATCTGTGTGAACAAAAGTGTGTAATGAACATGAAGAAAACAACACATTTGCTTAAATGAGGAGTGGATGCAGTGTCTCTCTTAAAGCTCTGTGTAAGAAAGTGTGTATTTACGCTAAAGAGAAAAACGCATGTGTTCAAAGCAGCAGAAGGAACATCTCAATGCACTGTGTAATAAATCGACTGCATTGAAGATGATCACGAAAACACATGTATTTAAATGAGGTAAGAAGCATCTCTCTTAATGTTATGTGTAAGAAAACATATGTATTGACGCTGAACATAAAAGCACATGTGTTCAAACTAGGACTGATTGGAGCAACCCTCTTAATGCTGTGTGGAAGAAAACGTGTGTATTGATGTTGAAGAGGAAAACCCATGTGTTTAATCGAGGAGAGAAGGCACCATCTCTCTTAATGCTGTGTGGGAAAACACGTGTGAATAGACGCTGTAAGAAAAAAGCATATGTTCACACAAAAATAAAAAGCAACAACTCTCCTAATGCTCTGTGTAAGATAAAGTGTGCTTTGAGGATGAACTTAAAAACACATGTATTTAAACGAAAAGTAGAGGGAACGTCTCTATTATAGCTCTGTGTAGGAAATCTTGTGTACAGACGCAAAGAGGAATACATAAGTTGAAATGAGGACAGGGGCACCATCTCTCTTAATGCTGTGTGGAAAAACACATGTGAATAAACGCTGTGAGAAAAACGCATCTGTTCAAAGCAACAGGCAAGCAACATCCCACTTAATGATCTGTGTGAACAAACTTGTGGAAAGAGGATGAAGACAACGATACATTTGTTTAAGCAAGGAGAGTAAGCAACTTCACTCTTAATGCTCTGTGTAAGAAAGTGTGTATTTACGCTGAAGAGAAAAACGCATGAGTTCAAGCAGCAGAAGGAACATCTCAATGCACTGTGTAACAAATCAAGTTCATTGAAGATGATCACAAAAACACATGAATTTAAATGAGGTAAGAAACATCTCTGTTAATGCTATGTGTAAGAAAATGTATGTATTGACGCTGAACATAAAAGCACAAGTGTTCAAACAAGGACAGAATGCAGCTACCCTCTTAATGTTGTGAGGAAGAAAATGTGTGTATTGATGTTGAAGAGGAAAACCCATGTGTTTAATCGAGGAGAAGGGCCAACATCTCTCTTAATGCTGTGTGGGAAAACACTTGTGAATAGATGCTGTAAGAAAAAAGCTTATGTTCACACGAAAATAAAAAGCATAGTCTCTCCTAATGCTTTGTGTAAGATAACATGTGCTTTGAGGATGAACATAAAAATAAATGTATATAAACGAAAATTGGAGGGAACACCTCTATTAATGCTGTGTGTAGGAAAAGTTGTGTATGGACACAAAGAGGAAAACACAAGTTCAAACGAGCACAGGGGCACCATCTCTCTTAATGCTGTGTGGAAAAACACATGTGAAGAGACACTGTGAGAAACACGCATTTGTTCAAAGCAAGAGGCAAGCAACATCCCACTTAATGATCTGTGTAAACAAACGTGTGTACTGAAGATGAAGACAACAACACATTTGTTTAAATGAGTGGAAGCAACATCTCTCTTAATGCTCTGTGTAAGAAACCGTGTGTGTTTACACTGAAGAAAAGGACGAATGTGTTCAAAGCAGCAGAAGCAACATCTCAATGCACTGTGTAACAAATCGCGTGCATTGAAGATGATCACAAAAACACGTATTTAAATGAGGTGAGTAAGAAACATATCTCTCAATGCTATGTGTAAGAAAACGTATGAATTGACGCTGAACATAAAAGCAAATGTGTTCAAACGAGGACAGAATGGAGCAACCCTATATTGCTGTGTGGAAGAAAACGTGTGTATTGATGTTGAAGAGAAAAACCCATGTGTTTAATCGAGGAGAGGAGGCAACATCTCCCTTAAGTCTCACTGTAAGAAAACACGTGGATAGACGCTGAATAAAATCTGCATATTTCAATCAGGAAGTGAAAGCAACATCTCCACTAATGCTCTGTGTAAAATAACGTATGCATTGAGGCTGAACATGAAAATGCATGTATTAAACAAAAAGTGGATGGAAAATTTCTATTAATGCTCTGTGCAGGAAATCTTGTGTATGGATGTAAAGAGGAAAACACAAGTTCAAACGAGGACAGGGGCACCATCTCTCTTAATGCTGTGTGGAAAAACACGTGTGAATACAAGCTGTGAGAAAAATGCATGTGTTCAAAGCAAGAGGCAAGCAACATCCCACTTAATGATCTGTGTAAACAAACATGTGTAATGAAGATGAAGACAACAATACATTTGTTTAAAGGAGGAGTGGAAACAACATCAATCTTAATGCTCTGTGTAAGAAACCCTGTGTATTTATGCTGAAGAGAAAAACACATGTGTTCAGAGCAGTAGATGCAACATCTCAATGCACTTTGTAACAAATTGCGTGCATTGAAGATGATCATAAAAACACATATATTTAAATGAGGTGAGTAAGAAACATCTTTCTTTTAATGCTCTGTGTAAGAAATCGTATGTATTGATTCTGAACATAAAAACACATGTGTTCAAACGAGGACAGAATGGAGCAACATTCTTAATGCTGTGTGGAAGAAAACATGTGTATTGATGTTGACGAGAAAAACCCATGTGTTTAATCGAGGACAGGAGGCAACATCTCCCTTAAGGCTCTCTGTAAGAAAACACTTGTATTGACGCTGGAGAAAAACTGCATATATTCAATCAGGCAGTGAAAGCAACATCTCCCCTAATACTCTGTGTAAAATAACGTGTGCATTGAGGCTGAACATAAAAATGCATGTATTTAAACAAAAAGTGGAGGTAACGTCTCTATTAATGCTCTGTGTTGGAAATCTTGTGTTTGAATGCAAAGATCAAAACATATGTTCAAAGGATGACAGGGGCATCATTTCTCTTAATGCTGTGTGGGAAAACACGTGTGAATAGACGCTGTAACAAAAAAGCATATGTTCACACGAAAACAAAAAGCAACATCTCTCCTAATGCTCCCTGTAAGATAACGTGTGCTTTAAGGATGAACATAAAAACACATGTTTTTAAATGAAAAGTGGAGATAACATCTCTATTAACGCTCTGTGTAGAAAAAGTAGTGTATGGGTACAAAGAGGAAAACATAAGTTCATACGAGGACAGGGGCACCATCTCTCTTAATGCTGTGTGGAATAAGACATGTGAATGAATGCTGTGAGAAAAATGCATGTGTTCAAAGCAAGAGGCAATGAACCTCCCACTTAATGATGTGTGTAAACAATCATGTGTACTGAAGATGAAGACAACAACACATTGGTTTAAACGAGGAGTGCAAGCAACGTCTCTCATAATGCTCTGTGTAAGAAAGTGTGTATTTACGCTGAAGAGAAAAATGCATGTGTTCAAAGCAGCAGAAGGAACATCTCAATGCACTATGTCACAAAACGCGTGCATTGAAGATGATCACAAAAACACATGTATTTAAATGAGTTGAGTAAGAAACATCTCTCTTTTAATGCACTGTGTAAGAAAACATATGTATTGAGGCTGAACATAAAAGCACAAGGGTTGAAAGGAAGATAGAATGGAGCAACCTTCTTAATGCTGTGTGGAAGAAAACGTGTGTATTGATGTTGAAGAGAAAAACACATGTGTTTTATCGAGGAGAGTAGGCAACTTCTCCCTTCATTTTCACTGTAAGAAAGCACATGTATTGACGCTGAAGAAAATGTGCATATTTCAATCAGGAAGTGAAAGCAACATCTCCACTAATGCTCTGTGTAAAATAACGTATGCATTGAGGCTGAACATGAAAATGCATGTATTAAACAAAAAGTGGATGGAAAATCTCTATTAATGCTCTGTGTAGGAAATCTTGTGTATGGCTATAAAGAGGAAAACACAAGTTCAAACGAGGACAGGGGCATCATCTCTCTTAATGCTGTGTGGAAAAACACATGTGAATACAAGCTGTGAGAAAAATGCATGTGTTCAAAGCAAAAGGCAAGCAACATCCCACTTAATGATCTGTGTAAACAAAAATTTGCACTGAATATGAAGACAACAACACATTTGTATAAACGAGGAGTGGAAGCAACATCTCTCTAAATGCTCTGTGTAAGAAACCATGTGTATTTACCCTGAAGAACAAAACGAATGTGTTCAAAGCAGCAGAAGCAACATCTCAATGCACTGTGTAACAAATTGCGTGCATTGAAGGTGATCACAAAAACACATGTATTTAAATGAGGTGAGTAAGAAATATCTCTCTTTTAATGGTCTGTGTAAGAAATTGTATGTATTTACTCTGAACATAAAAGCACATGTGTACAAACGAGGACACAATGGAGCAACCTTCTTAATGCTGTGTGTAAGAAAACGTGTGTATTGATGTTGAAGAGAAAAACCCATGTGCTAAATTGAGAAGAGGAGGCAACATGTCCCTTAAGGCTCTCTGTAAGAAAACACATGTATTGACACTGGAGAAAAACCGCATATATTCAATCAGGCAGTGAAAGCAACATCTCCCCTAATGCTCTGTGTAAAATAACGTGTGCATTGAGGCTAAACATAAAAATGCACGTATTTAATCGAAATGTGGAGGTAACGTCTCTATTAATGCTCTGTGTTAGAAATCTTGTGTATGGACTCAAAGAGCAAAACATACGTTCAAAGGAAGACAGGGGCACCATTTCTCTTAATGCTGTGTGGGAAAACACGTGTGAATAGACACTGTAAGTAAAAAGCATATGTCTACAGGAAAATAAAAAGCAACATCTCTCCTAATGCTCTGTGTAAGATAACATGTGCTTTGAGGATGAATATAAAAACGCATGTATTTAAATGAAAAGTGGAGGGAACATTTCTATTAATGCTCTTTGTAGAAAAATTTGTGTATGGATACAAAGAGGAAAACATAAGTTCATACGAGGACAGGGGCACCATCTCTCTTAATGCTGTGTGGAAAAACACATGTGAATAGATGCTGTGAGAAAACTGCATGTGTTCAAAGCAAGAGGCAAGCAACCTCCCACTTAATGATGTGTATAAACAAACATGTTTACTGAAGATGAAGACAACAACACATTTTTTTAAACGAGGAGTGCAAGCAACGTCTCTCATAATGCTCTGTGTAAGAAAGTGTGCATTTACACTGAAGAGAAAACTGCATGTGTTCAAAGCAGCAGAAGCAACATCTCAATGCACTGTGTAACAAATCGCGTGCATTGAAGATGATCACAAAAACACATGTATTTAAATAAGGTGAGAAGGAAACATATTTCTTCATGCTATGTGTAAGAAAACATATGTATTGACTCTGAACATAAATGCACATTTGTTCAAATGAGGACAGAATGCAGCTAACTTCTTAATGCTGTGTGGAAGAAAACGTGTGAATTGATGTTGAAGAAAAAACCCATGTATTTAATCGAGGAGAGGAGGCATCATCTGCCTTAAAGCTCTCTGTAAGAAAACATGTGTATTGACGGTGGAGTAAAACCGCATATATTCAATCAGGCAGTGAAAGCAACATCTCCCCTAATGCTCTGTGTAAGATAACATGTGCTTTGAGAATGAACATAAAAACACATATATTTAAATGAATAGTGGAGGGAATGTCTCTATTAATGCTCTTTAGAAAAAGTTGTGTCTGGATGCTAAGAGGAAAACACAAGTTCAAATGAGGACAGGGGCACCATCTCTCTTAATGCTGTGTGGAAAAACACGTGTGAATAGACGCTGTCAGAAAAACACAAGTGTTCAAAGAAGAGGCAAGCAACATCCCACTTAATGATCTTTGTAAACAAACATGTGTACTGAAGATGAAGACAACAACACATTTGTTTAAAGGAAGAGTGGAAGCAACGTCTTTCTTAATGCTCTTCGTAAGAAACCCTGTGTATGTATGCTGAAGAGAAAAACACATGTGTTCAGAGCAGCAGAAGCAACATCTCAATGCACTGTGTAACAAATCACGTGCATTGAAAATGATCACAAAAACACATGAATTTAAATGAGTTGAGTAAGAAACATCTCTCTTTTAATGCTCTGTGTAAGAAAACGTATGTGATTTCTTCCGGTTCAGCTCCCGGGACCCAGTGCTGGCTGCAGAATCCCAGCTCTCTCTGTAGCAGGGGCAGGTAAACTCTGTCCCTGACCACATCCACACCTCCTGCTGAGGGAAACCATGCTAGGACCTCGAACTGAGTGAACCAACTGCAGGGGTCTCAGAAGGGCAGTTTCAGCCACAGCACAGAGGTCAGGAGGGGGCAGGAGGCCTCAGCACCTATATCCCTGCCTGGGAGGGAGTGTTGAGCTCCCATTGCTTCCAGTTCAGCTCCTGGTACCCAGTGCTGGGTGCAGAATCCCAGGGATCTCTGGAGTAGGGACAGGTAAACTCTGTCCCTGACCACATCCACAGCTCCTGCTGAGGGAAACGCCGCCACGACCTCAAACTGAGTGAACCACCTGCAGGGGCCTCTGAAGGGCAGATTCAGACCCCACCCAGAGGTCAGGAGTGGGCAGGAGACCTCAGCCCCTATATCCCGGTCTGGGAGAGAGAGTTGAGCTCCCATTGCTTCTGGTTCAGCTCCCGGGACCCAGTGCTGGCTGCAGAATCCCAGCGCTCTCTGGAGCAGGGGCAGGTAAACTCTTTCCCTGACCACATCCACAGCTTCTGCTGAGGGAAACCCTGCCATGACCTCGAGCTGAGCGAACCAACAACTGCAGGGGTCTCTGAAAGACAGAATCAGACCCTGACCAGAAAGGTGACAGGAGGCATACAAACCCGAGTGCCACAACTGACCAGGACACATCTAATCGTGAACCACTGAAGCCATGGGCAAATGTCAGTGCAAAAAATTACATAATACTACAAAGGACAACATGTAACTCCAGAAGAGAGTGGCGATCCTACAAATACAAGGCCTAATCTGAGCAATGAAGAGGAAACAGAAGGAAGCAACACCAAAAATTCCTTTTCGATGTTCATCGAAGCTGTCAAAGAACATATGAAAAAAAGCCTTAAAGAAATATAAGAAAAAACAAACAAAAAATTAGAAGAGATGAACAAATCTATGAAAGAAACATGCCAGGAACTAAAAGCTGAAATAAAAGCTAAAATAAAAGCTGAAATAAAAGCTGAAATAGAAGCAATAAATAAGGCGCAAAATGAGGCAAAAATGGAAATAGAAAACCTGAAGAAAAAAGCTGGAACTACAGATACAAGCACAACGAACAGAGTTCAAGAGATGGAAGATGATATCTCTGAAGTGGAAGACTCAGTAACTCAAATAGATATATCAGTCAAAGAAAATAGTAAAACTAAAAAAGCCATAACTCAAAATGTTCAGGAAATCTGGGACATCATGAAAAGACCTAATTTGGGAATAATAGGAATAAAAGAAGGAGAAGAATACCAGCTCAAAGGCACAGATAATGTTTTCAATAAAATCATTGAAGAAAACTTTCCTAACCTGAAGAAGGAAATGCCTATAAAGATACAAGAAGTTTACAGAACACCAA
>PVIH01030524.1:0-12089 GCA_004025045.1 Sigmodon hispidus | reverse complement strand
GAGAAATAAATGGGTACTGACCTGGAGGCTTCATACTCTCTGACTATGACTCACTGACATAGTGCTGGAAGGTGTTATTCATGCTACATGCTACCAGAGAAGAAAAGCAATCACAACCGTACCCACCTGTGAACCCTATGAGCTACAATAATGACTGACTTGGTAAGACACACTCACTGGGGCAACAGTGGCATAAACAGAGCCAGAGTCTTCTTTTCTTACAACCCAAAATCGTGCTACTACAGGAAGGTATTCTGAACTCTACCAAAGGAGAAGGGTAAACAGTAGTCCAGGTACAAAACCATAGACCTACAATGTTGACCTACATGCAAGATGCACTAGCCATAATAGTGGCACAAAGCTTTGCACAAATCACAGTATCTGACTGGATTTAAGGCCTACTCCCATGATATGGAATCCATCCCTGACATTGCTTGGGTGGTCAAGAACCTGAGACTAGAAAGTTCAGGGACTTAGGGAAAACAAAATACTACATTTCTGCTAAGAAATTTGCAAAATGATTTCTAATAACATTCACCTATACTCATAGATCAGTGCCTTTCTTAGTCACCAACAGAGAAGTTTTTTCCTGCAGTAGATACAAATACAGAAACCTACAGCTGGACTATGTACAGAGAGTAAGAGGCCTTCAAACTCTCCATCCAAAATGGGATGTCTTCATCAATCTGTACCCAGGAAACTCTATGGAAGAGAAGGTGGAAAGACTGTAAGGTCCAGAGGAAATAGAGGATACTACAGAAACAAGGCCTTCCTTCTAAGCTAGTAGGACCAACACCATATGAACTCACTGAGACTGTAGTAGCATGTAGGTCTGAGCAAGATGGGATCCCAAGCACTGATAGGGGAAATAGACACAAGCCCTATCCCTAACTCATAAGCTATCTCTAATTGATTACTGGTCACAAATAAAAAATTAGTTTTCTTCAAGGAAGTCTCATTGGGTATACAAACCACTCTTAAAGGCAGGCTCTATACCCTGCAGTAAATAGCCAACACAAAATAAGTTCAATGCCATTTTTGGAAATTCTTGGTCTCATAATGCTTTGTCAAGGTTTGTCTGTCTGTCTATCTATCTATCTATCTATCTATCTATCTATCTATCTATCACCTTGCAGGCCCTTTGCATATATAATGATTTCCAGTTTGTCTTTTTGTAAGATTTCTGTGTGTCTCGGCATCTCTATGGGTTTTATGTGCTTTTTCTTTAGCTCTTTTTTCTTGTTTGCTCATTTTGTCCTACTCTGGTTGGTTTGTTTGCATTGTATCATATTAATTTTATTATTTTTCAGATGCTTATTTGTTTTCTAATAAGAGAGAGGACAGGGTGTGAATTTAGGTGGGAGGGGAGCTGATGAGGATTTGGGAAAGGAAATCATAATCAATATATATTATATGAAAAAAATCTGTTTTTCATACAAGAAAATAGAAAAACATAGCTAGGTGAGAGGAAGAGAGCTAAAGTGAAGGTTTAGGTATAAGAGAGATTTAAAAAAAGAAAATAAAGAACACATTATTTCTCCCAAATGTTATCACTTTGGTTAATCACATTTTAGAGGGTAGAAAATGTGTTCTGTCTAGAATAAATCTACGACTACCAGCCTTATACTTCTCTCCCATCCCCAAAATTTCTGTTCTGCATCTCTCAGTACAAAATGGTTTGTAACAAAGGTATAAATTTTTTACATTCTTCTGTGAGAAGCAGGATTTTCTGACATTTACCAGGCAGGTCTAGTAAGTACATTTAACCAAACCTATCTAGCTAGAAGTTAGGTGACCAATAAGCAAAGCTGATCTGGATAAGTGAGGATGAAGGCTTTGCCTGGGTCACCTGAAGGAAAGGAGATCAGGAGGCAAGAAGCCTGGTATGTGGAGGGAAGACTAGAACATTAAGCTAGCCTTTAGATTGTTAGAAGAGTAGGGTAAAATGTGTACTGCTATTTATAGGTGTGCATACAATTTTGTGTACATATATATGTCTGTATGCCTTTTGAATACTTGTGTTCTGATCCAATGATTAAGGCCAGCTAGAAGTCCACATTAGAGATTCAGTCAACTGGTCTATCTCTTCATCCCCCATTCTTTCCTACCCCTCCAAGCAGCAAAAGCTCATCTCAAACATGGGGAAAGTTTTCAAGAGGAAAGCCATCCTTTTTCTTCATATGTATAGTGAAATAAAAAGAATGAAAGCTTTCTCTAAGGAAAAAAAAATCAGCCAGTGCAGTTTACCAAAATATGATCATGTTAAGAGGCAAGAAAAGCATATGGTAGTAGCTTGGTGAAACACTTTCTCCAAGATAAAAGAAGATAAAAGAGAAAGGGTTTCTAATATTTGATTAATAAAATCCATAAGACTTATATTTGAATAGGCACATTTCTAGAAGCCCCACCCCCAAATTCCCTAACTGAAACACTTCCATTTCCTTAGTTGATCTAACAGTTGTAAAATCTCATCCCTTCTTTAGGTACAATACAAAATAACTGTCAATGAAGTGAACAGGCTGGCTAAAGGTCAGTATTAGTAATGCATCCACTAGATAACTCAGGAACTAAAAGCATATAATAGGAACTTAAGTTACTAATTACATACATGAATCAAATTATCATTGTTCTACATAAATATGCATAGTTATTACATCAAACAAAAACGCTGAAATTTTGTAAAAGGGATAAAAATGTTACATTTAAAACTTCACAGCCTGGGGGCTGGAGAGATGGCTCAGCGGTTAAGAGCACCGGTTGTTCTTCCAGAGGATCCGGGTTCGATTCCCAGCACCCACATGGCAGCTAACAACTGTCTGTAGTTCCAGTTCCAGGCAAACACCAACGCAAATAAATAAATAAAGTTTTTTAAAAAAAAAAAAAAAAACTTCACAGCCTGAACGGTATGACCATGAGATATCCAGGACAGAATGAAAGTCAGGTGGCTTCAGACAGCGAAGATCCCAGGCTCAGTGTGGAGTGGCAGGTGAGCAAGTTCCAGCCCCTGGGCCTCCCGGAAACCTCATCCCAGAGGCCAGAGCCACAGTCCCGGATATGACCTCATGGACAGGCCTGCCCTGGACCCGGGATAAGAGAAGTCTTCCTCAGCAATCCCAGGGGTCACATCACAGATACTCAGGCCCGCCTTCAAGACAGGGTGCATCATCACAGAGAGATGGGCGTATCTGTGAACAGCGTGACCCCGTAGTATACAAGGTGGAGTGGGAGTCAGGTGGCTTCAGACAGTGAGGATCCCGTGACTTGTCCAGAGCAAAAAATTGTTCAGACTCTGTGTCCAGAGCAGACAGAAGACACACAACCCATAGCCACAATGAACTAAGATTCCACTAAGACCTGACTAAGAGTGAACCAAGCAAGCAATGGGCAGATGTCAGTGCAAGAATACATATAACAATATAAAGAACAACAAGGCACCACCAGAGGAAGTTGATGTCTCAACAACACCAAGACCTGAACAGAGTAATGAAGAGGAAACAGAAGGAAACAACACAAATATCCTTAAAAAAATTATAGAAGCCTTAAAAGAGGATATGAGAAAGTCCCTTAAAGAAATAGTAGAAAAAAACAAATAAAGAATGAAAGAGATGAAAAAATCCTTGAAAGAAAACCAAGAAAGAGAAATCCAACAAATGAAAGAATCATTCCAGGAACTAAAAATTGAAATAGAAACACTAAAGAAGGTACAAAATGAAGCAAAGGATGAAATAAAGAATCTGAAGAAATGATCTGGAACTACATATACAAGCATAAGCAACAGAATCCAAGAGATAAAAGAGAGAATCTCTGGAGTGGAAGACTCAATAGTGAAAATACATAAACCACTCAAAGAAAACACCAAAACCAAAACCCCATAACACAAAACATTCAGGAAATTTGGGACACCATGATAAGACCAAACCTGAGAATAATAGGAATAGAAGAAGGAGAAGAATAACAGATCAAAGGAACAGATACTGTATTCAATAAAATCATAGAAGAAAACTTTCCCAATCTAAAGAAGGAAATGCCTATAAAGATATAAGAAGCTTACAGGACACCAAAGAGAATAGACCCCCACAAAACAGTCTGCTCGTCATATAATAATTAAGCCACAAAACATACAAAACAAAGAAAAAATATTAAGAGCTGCAAAGGAAAAAGGCCAACTTATCTATGAGGGCAGACCTATCAGAATAACGCCAGACTATTTAACAATGAAAGCAAGAATATCCTGGTAAGAAGTTTTACAGACACTAAAAGAGCATGGCTGCCAACCCAGACTACTATACCCAGCAAAACTATTAATCACCATTGGTGGAGTAAGCAAGATGTTTCAAAACAAAGACAAGTTGAAACAATACCTATCCACAAATCCAGCACTACAGAAAACATATGACATAAAACTCTAAACTAAGGAATCCAGATACACCCATGAAACCACAAACAATTGATAATCCAATAGAAGAAAATCCCTAAGAAGGGAAATACATACAAAGTATCACCAAAAATAACAGAAAATAATCAGGGATTATTAATATCCCTTAACATCAATAAACTTAATTCATCTATAAAAAGACAAACCCTAACACAATGGATACAAAAACAAAATCCAACCTTCTGCTGCATACAAGAAATACACCTCAACTCCAAAGACAAACACAGGCTCAAAGTAAAGGAATGGGAAAAGACGTTCCAATCAAATGGCCCCAAGAAGCCCCAAGTTGGTGTCACAATACTAATATCCAACAAAGTAGACTACAAACTGAAATCAATCAAAAGAGACCAGGACGGATATTATTTATTCGTCTCAGGAAAAACTGATCAAGAAAAGGGCTGGAGAGATGGCACAGAGGTTAAAAGTGCTAACTATTCATTGGGAGGTCCTGAGTTCAATTCCCAGCAACCACATGGTGGATCGCAACCCTCTATAATGACATCTGGTACTCGCTTCTGTATACTGTATATATAATAAACAAATAATCTTTGAAAAAAATCGATCAAGATGAGATCTCAATTCTGAATATTTATGCCCCAAATATAAGGGTGCCTTCATATGTAAAAGAAACACTGCTAAAGAAAAACCCCATATCAAATATCACACTCTACTAGTGGGAGACTTCAATACTCGACTCTCACCCTTGAATAAGTCAACCAAACAAAGACTCAACAAAAAAATAAGGGGTCTAACAGATGTTCTAATGCAAATAGACTTAACAGATATTTATAGAAGCTTTCATTCGAACACAAAGGTATATGCATATTTCTCAGCACCTCATGGAAGTTTCTCTAAAATTGACCACATACTTGGTAACAAGGCAAATATCAATAGTTACAAAAAAAGTGGCAAAACCCCCTTGTAAATCATATCAGACCACCATGGCCTAATGTTAGAATTCAACAACAACAAAAATCACAGAAAGCTTACAAACTCATGGAAACTGAACATCTCTACATTGAACTACCTCTGGGTCAGGGAAGAAGTTAAGAAAGAAATCAAAGACTTTCTAGAATTTAATGAAAATGAATCTATAACATACTCAAACTTATGGGACATAATGAAAGCAGTGTTAAGAGGAAGATTCATAGCACTAGATGCCTATATAAAAAAATCATGAGAAAGCTCACACAAGAGACCTAACATCTCAGCTGAAGGCTTTAGAACAATTAGAAGAAAACTCATCTAGAAGGAGAAGACGGCAGGAAATAATCAAACTTAGGGCTGAAATCAGTACAATAGAAACAAAGAGAACAATACAAAAAAAAAATCAATGAATCAAAAAGTTGGTTCTTTGAGAAAGTCAACAACATAGACAAACCCTTACCCAAAATAACCAAAAGACAGAGAGTATTCAAATTCAAAGAATCAAAAATGAAAAGAGGGACATAACAACAGACCTCCAGGAAATCCAGAGAATTATCAGGTCATACTTTGAAAATCTATACTCTATTGAAATGGAAAACCTAAAAGAAATGGACAGCTTTCTGGATGAGTACAAATTACTAAAATTTAAATCAAGAACAGATTAAAGACCTAAACAGACATATAACACCAGGGGAAATTGAAGCTGTTATTAAAAGCCTCCCAAATAAAAAAAGCCAGGTCCAGATGGTTTTACTGCAGAATTCTACTAGACGTTCAAAGAACTAATACCAATACTCAACAAGCAGTTCCATACAGTGGAAACTGAAGAAATACTGCCAAACTCTTTTTATGAGGCCACAATCACTCTGATACCCAAGCCACTCAAAGATGCAACAAAGAGAATTACAGACTAATCTCCTTCATGAACATTGATGCAAAAATACTCAACAAAATTCTGGCAAACCAATTACAACAACATGTTAAAAAGAAAGTTATCCATCACGTTCAAATAGGCTTCATTCCAGAAATACAGGGATGGTTCAACATATGAAAAACGATAAATGTCATCCATTATATAAACAAATTGAAGGGAAAAAAAACACATGATTATCTCCTTAGATGGTGAAAAAGCCTTTGACAAAATCCAACACTCCTTTATGATAAAAGTCCTGGAGAGATCAGGCATACAGGGAAAATATCTAAATATAATAAAGGCGATTTACAAGCAGCAACGACCAACATCAAACTAAATGTAGAGAAACTCAAAGCAATCCCACTAAAAGCAGGAATTAGACAAGGCTATCCCCTCTCCCCTTATCTATTCAATATAGTTCTCGAAGTTTCAGCTAAAGCAATAAGAGAACCAAAGAAGATTAAGGGGATACAAATTGGAAAAGAAGTGAAATTATCTCTATTTGCAGATGATATGATTGTATACATAAGTGACCCATAAAATTCTACCAGGAAACTACTACAACTGATAAATTCCTTCAGCAATGTAGCAGGATACAAGATCAAGTAAAAAAAAAAAAAAAAATCCATAGCTCTCCTATACATTAAAGACAAACAGGCTGAAAAAGAAATATGGGAGACACGACCCTTTATAATAGCTGCAAATAGCATTAAATACCTTGGAGTAACTATAACCAAGGAAGTAACAGATCTATTTGACCAAAACATTAAATAACTGAAGAAAGAAATTGAAGAGGATATCAGAAAATGGAAACATCTACCATGCTTCTGGACAGGTAGAATCAACATATTAAAAATGGCAATTTTACCAAAAGCAATATACAGATTCAATGCACTGCCCATCAAAATCCCAACACAATATTTTTTGGACCTTGAAGAACAATACTCAATTTCACTGGAATAACAGGAAAGCCAGGATTGCCAAAACAATTTTGCTCAACAAAAGAATCTCAGGAGGCATCACCATTCCCCACTTCAAGTTATACTATGGAGCTATAGTATTAAAAACAGCCTGGTACTGGCATAAAAACAGACTTGTGGAATAATGGAAACTAACTGAAGTCCCAGACATTAAACCACACACCTATCTATGAACACCTGATTTTCAACAAAGAGGTCAAAAATATTCAATGGAAAAAAGATAGTATCTTCAACAACTTGTGCTGTCATACCTGAATGGCCGTATGTAGAAATATGCAGAGATCCAAGCCTATCGCCCTGCACAAAACTCAAATCAAAGTGGATCAAAGACCTCAACATGAAATAATCTACATTGAACTTGACAGAAAAAGTGGAAAATACCCTCCAATGAATTGGCATAGGTGACCACTTCCTAAATATAACACCAGTAGCACAGACACTAAGAATAACACTCAGTAAGTCAGATCTCCTGAAACTGAAAAGTTCATGTAAGGCAAAGGACACGGGCATTAAAACATAACAGCAGCCTACAGAGTGAGAAAAGATATTCACCAGCCCTACAAGCGACAGAGGACTGATCTCTAAAATATATAGAGAACTCAAAAAAAACTAGAGTCCAAAACCCTGAATAACCCAATTAAAAAATGGGGTTCAGAACTAAAAAGGGAATTCTCAGCAGAAGAATTACACTTGAAAGACACTTGAAAAAAATGCTCAACATCTTTAGCCTTCAGAGAAATGCAAATCAAAAACAACTTTGAGATACCAGCTTATACCTGTCAGATTGGCTAAGATAAAATACAGATGACTGCCTATGCTGGAGAGGATGTGAAGGAAGGGGAACTTCTTTATTGTTGGTGGGAGTGTAAACTTGTTCAGCCACTCTGGAATATTGGTATGGTGGTTTCTCAGAAAACTAGGAATCACTGTCCCCAGGGATCCAGCATTACAACTACTGGACATATACCCTAAAGACACACATTCATACCCCAAAAGCATTAGGTCAACTATGTTCATAGCAGCATTATTCATAATAGCACAAATCTGAAAACAACCTAGATGTCCCTCAACTGGGGAATGGATTAACAAACTGTGGTACATCTACACAATGGAGTACTACTCAGCAGTAAGAAAAAATGATATCCTAAAATTTGCAGGCAAATGGATGAATTTGGAGAATATCCTCCTGAGTGAGGTATCACAAACCCAGAAAGGTAAGTAGGGGATGTACTCACTCATTAGTGGACAAACAAGAAAAAAGCAAAGCATGCCCAAGCTGCAAACCACAATCACTGAACAGCTTGGGATCAGAAACACCCTGGACTGACACCTTGGATCCCACTCCCCCTAGAGGAACACCCGACTCAGTCTTGAGGGAGGGGGGAGAAAACTGGATCTGTCAGGAGTGGAGACTGAACTAAGCAATATTGGGACAGTGGGACCATGCGACTGCCTGCAGCCTGCCCAGGGAGGGGATGGGGAGGTGTGGAGAAGAAAGAATGACCCGATGTGGTGGGATGTGGAAGGGACCTTGAATAAGGATATACAAGGTTAGAAAGATTGACTTCTTGGTTAATAATAATAATAATAATAATAATAATAATAATAAAAGGAAAAAAAGACACAGAAGACAACCTATGCTGGAGAGGATGCGGAGCAAGGGGAACACTCCTCCATTGTTGGTGGGAGTGTAAGTTTGTTAAGCCACTTTGGAATGCAGTATTGTGGTTTCTCAGAAAACTGAGAATCAATCTCCCCAAGGACCCAGCAATACCACTTCTGGGTGTATACCCTAAAGATGCACAGTCACACTCCAAAGGCATTTGCTCAACTATGTTCATAGCAGCGTTATTTGTAATAGCAAGAACCTTGAAACAACCTAGATGCCCCTCAACTGAAGAATGGATTAACAAACTGTGGTACATCTACACAATGTAGTACTACTCAGCAGTAAGAAAAATGATATCCTAAAATTTGCAGGCAAATGGATGGATTTGAAGAATATCCTCCTGAGTGAGGTATCACAAACCCAGAAAGATAAGTAGGGGATGTACTCACTCATTAGTGAACTTTAAGCAAAAACATTCTTTTTTCATTGAAAGATGATGGGTGAATAAAGTGACTTAAAACACACACACACAAAACTTCTGGTTTGTCTATAGAAGGGTTGCTTAGCAGAAATTTGTGGTGGCCATAGTGCATCCATGGGCATTAGCTGTGAGCTACTGTGCTTACTTTATCTATAGCTGAGTCTAACCTGGCTTGAGAAGCTTTAGATTTTATTTTTTTATCTTTCCTGTATTTTAGAGAAAGAAGAAGTTTATTACTGTATGGGTTTTTTTGTTATCTATTCTGAATGTTTTGCCTTTTTATATAATGTTTGATATAGATTTTGAAAAAAAAAAGCCCTAAAGAAGAAAAAATGTCAGGAAATACATGGAATTCATTATGTAGATCATGATGGTCTCAAACTCATATAAATCTAACTTATTCTGCCTCTAAAAAGCAAAATGACATATTTTTATATACTTGCCTGCATACCAGCAATGTAGTTTATAAAAACCAACTAAACTAAAACAATAATAACAAAAGGTAGCATCAATTTTATTATGATATCAACTGATACTCTAATTCAGTTGCTAAGGTTAAATAAGGTTATAAATGTTTATAAGCTTATGTTATAGTTTAAATACTGAAAGCCTATGTTATACATTGGACAACACTGATTTTAGTTTTGATTGTTGCTTTGATTCTAGGCCATCCCTTTTCCCTTGATCATCAATGCTGACAGCTCATTCTCAGTCTCCTGATTATCCCAACTCACTTAACTTGAAGTATCACTTCCAAGTAGAGAGTAAAAACTTATTTATATTAAACAAGCATCTATAATAGTGTATAGTATAATTTCTAATGTAATGTTAACATGTCTATATGAAAAATGATTTACTGCCTATTCATGAGTCACCTAAAATATATGGTTTACTGCCCTAATGTCTCACATTTAGGAAGCTATTACATTACAAATTTGTATAAGGTTAAATTTGGCAATCAAGTTATTTGTGGTACTTAAAAACAAAACAAAACAAAATAAAACAAAACAAAACAAAAAAATTCACAGCCTAGCCAGACATCATGACATGTGCGTTTAATTCCAGCACTTAGGGGACAGAAGCAGGAGGATCTCTGTGAGTTTAAGGTCAGTCTGTTTGCTCTACAAAGTGGATTCTAGGACAGCTTGGGCTGTTATACAGAGACACCTCATCTACAAATGTACCCCATCACCACCAAAAAAAGTGCACAGCCAAGCGAATGAATCTAAAAGATAAATTCACAGCTTTAAATACGTTTATTTGGGGAAGAAAATTTCAACAAATTCCTCATTGAATACATGAAGAAAATAATATTCAGATTAAGTAATTTGGTGCAGATGACAAAGATGTATGAAGTGCTATGAAGACAGGTTCCTGACTCCTAGGCAACTAGCTTCAAGCAGTCAGCCTATCTTGAGATGTGTTTGGATAAAGGAAAACCACTGACCCTTAAGTTGGATGCCATACATAACATGTATTTCAACAATGTGTCTGAAACACTTGGTGTGCACTTGAGTTCCCTAGGGTTTTGATAAAGGCAGATCTTGAACCAGGAGGTTTTTAAATAGGCCCAAAAGTGTATGCTGCTCACAATCTACAGGAGGAAGGTTCTAGGCAGCTTGGCATGGACACAAGAAAAAAATAAATGATGAGACATCTAGATTATGGCCCCTAAAGTCCCTCCCTTACAACTGTCAGCCTATTCACTATTGTACCAAAGGGCTCCACAGAGCAGGCTTTGCAGTCAGAAAAACCTGACCTGAATCTGTCTTCTGCTTGAGTGTCCATGGTCAGTTTCTCTAAGCCTCAGTTTCTTAATTTCTGCACCGAGGAGACTGACAGCAACTATGTCTCATGAGGCTACTGTGAGGTTAATTAAGAGTGTGCATATAAAGCACTAACACAGTATCTGATTCAATGTAATGCTTTCAAGTTAAATGTCAGCCAAGAATTGTCTTCATGATAATAAAAGTGTTACTATTAAATATTCAATCAGGAAAAGGAATGCCTACACACTACTGCAATGGGTAACTGGCTTTCAATATGAAAAGCAAAATCTCAAAGACAAATAGAATTTTGTGATCATCTGAGATCATCTCCACTGAGGCATCAGCAGGAAGGAGGCTGGGAAGTGGTGTCAGTGTTTATACTGTGTTTACCTTTACTGCCTCCCTGCAGGTGCCCACCTGTAGAACTGTCACATTCTTGCATTTTAAAAATCAATATATAGTTTGCATATAATAATTATGTCTTCAGAAGCAGTCTCTTTCCCTTTCTCTACACCTGGCCACCCAATGCCATCAACAAATGAATGGATTTCAAATTCAGTACTTCTATACAATGGGATACAAATTGGTCAGAGAAAGTCCTAATACACATAGCAACACAAATGAGCCTTGAAAACTACACAGTAAGAAACAAGTCGTGGGTTAACAAATAAAAGTTTCAGTGCCAGGAATGGGTTGCCTCTTTTGAAGTTGCTAGGCATAGTGAGATCCCATAGACCCCATCTACATCAATACTATTGGTTATCCTTCAGAACCTGGATCCTTCTGCTGAAGACACCACACACTTGAGTCACAGAGCATGGAGAAATAAATGGGTACTGACCTGGAGGCTTCATACTCTCTGACTATGACTCACTGACATAGTGCTGGAAGGTGTTATTCATGCTACATGCTACCAGAGAAGAAAAGCAATCACAACCGTACCCACCTGTGAACCCTATGAGCTACAATAATGAC
>PVIH01030523.1:0-12090 GCA_004025045.1 Sigmodon hispidus | reverse complement strand
CTTGTAATGTGTGTTATATACAGCAAACCTTCAGGTCAGTAGTTAATGCAGCTGAGCCACTTCAGGTCTTTACTTCATTAAATGAAACCTCAAGAATTTCAATAAAATGTAGAACAATTACAGGTGTGTATCATTTAACTTTTCACAAATATTTTAGGAAATACTATCATAATAGTTTATATATATGTATATATATATATAAAACTTGAAAAAAATCTTAAGTCCTTTTGGTGATATAGCAAGGCAATGTGTTCATTTGTAAGTGGAAGTCCTGTTAACACTCTGCATTTAGAACTTCCAAAGGCTCTTCACAGTGTTTCAGGATTTCATTTCAGCTATTTTCTTTTTACATGAAGAAGATTAGGTGCAGACACCTTCACTTTGCCAGGAATGTTTCTTGATAAATCTGTGTCCTTCACACTGCGGAATAAGTCTTTTTCTCTTGTTGTTGCTTCTTTGGAATGCATGAAGCTACTCAAAGCCGTTTTTGCAGCTTTTCCCTTTTTCTGAACTCCAGGAGTAAGTTTCACTTTATACTTATAATTTGTCATGGTGGTATAAGGGGCACATATTGGAATAGCAAATATTAATATGTCTTCAGGATGTGGCTGCCCTGTCAAAGAATCAAACAGATTTTCCTCATTTCCCTGCTGATCCAGATCGTGTTCTTCCTTGTCATCATGTGGATCATCTACAGCTAAGTCTTGTAAGTCATGAGTTAAAACTTGAAGGGATGGAGGCTCCTTCTCAACAACATCTAAAACCTGCCGTGTGGGTTTCTGTGGCTGTTTCTTCACAGGTTCATCTTTTGTTTTTCCTTTCTTTCCTTTCTTCCCCCTTTCTTCTTTGTTTGAACCTGCAGAAGCTAGCAATTTCATTATAAGTTCACGATCTTCTTCATCTTGGTCTTTGTATTTTTCCTTCATTTTTTTCATCTTACTCTTCTGTCCTCTTTTCATTGGCTGTCCAGCTGCAGCACTTCTGCCTGTGTTCTGGTAAGCTTCAGTGTGCACAGCATTTTCTCTTTCTCTGTCCTTTCCTTCTACCACTTCCAAATCCCCTGAGTCACTTGGAAGCTTTTTCTTTTTCATTTCTCTTCTTTCCTTAGCTGACAAATGTCTCCGGCCCTGTGATTTACTGTCACTTGAATTAGAAGATTCTTCTTTAGAAGCTAGTTTCTGCAGAGGCCTCTGGGACTGAAGGTGGGACAAGTCAATGGTGGTATCAGGATAACTGAGGGTATCTTCCTCCTCACCCTTCGTTTCACCAGTGGGCTCTTCATCTTTTGTACCGTCTTTGGGTTCGTCATCTTCAGAGCTTTCTTCCTGCATTAATTCATCTCTGCCACCCTGAACAACAACATCCTCCTGATGGACCTGAGGCAAGAGTTCTACTTCTTCAGGAGTTTCATGTAATTCCTCTTTATCTTCTTCTCCGCTGTCACCTCCTTCTAGTTGTTCCACCTCTTCCGACAGTTCACTTGGGCAGCTCGTCAGTGTTTCCATGTCTTCATCCTGAGCTCTGACTTTTCGTTCACCTCGATGTCTCCAGACACAAGACTCATCTACCTTAAAAAGGAAGCTAAACCCCATCATTAGATACGAAGGAGGAAGGAAATTCTTTTTTCCTCTTATCATGAAGCTTCCTGTTGTCAAATACTCTCCTGTTGGTGCTGTTTTAGACACCTGATGATGGTACACCCACCAAGCACTAGTGATAACTCGTGCATCCCAAGCAGCACTATAGCAAAGTGCCATTGTGCCTGCCTCAGTCAAAGTCCGTGGAGGGATGGGTTCTCCTGTTGGATTCTTAATCACACAGCTGGTAGCTCGGTGAAGATCAGCATGCACATAAATATCTCCTGGTGTCAAGTATCTTTTCACAATGATCTCATTCTGTTGTTGATCTCGACCATCTATAATTAGATAGTTCTCTGAGCTAATGAACCACAAAAATTTCTCAAACCATCACACTTGTTGTTTCAGTTCCCAGGACCCATATCAAAAATAACAGTTAAAGGATGTGCAACAGACACATACAAGAGAGTAATATAATAACAGTTAATGGGTGTACCGCAGACACATACAAGAGAGTACAATAAAAACAGTTAATGTGAGCACAACAGACACACACATGAGAGTGCAATAATAACAGTTAATATGTGTACACCAGAAAAATACAAGAGTACAATAATAACAGTTAATGCATGTGCAACAGGCACATGCAAGACATTACAATAATAACAGTTAATGGGTGTGCACCAGACACATAAAAGAGAGTACCATAAAAACAGTTAATGGGTGTACACCAGACACATACAAGAGAGTACAAAAATAACAGTTAATGAGTGTGCACCAGACACGTACAAGAGAGAAAAATAACAACAGTTAATGGGTGTACCACAGACACATACAAGAGAGTACAATAATAACACTTAATGGGTTATCCCCAGACACATATAAGAGAGTAACATAATCATAACTGTTAATGGGTTCACACCAGACCCATACAAGAGAGTGCAATAATAACAGTTAAAAGCTGTACACTAGACACTTAAAACAGTACAATAATAACAGTTAATGGGTGTAACCTAGACTCATACAAGATTTCAATAGTAGCAAATAATGTGTATGCACTAGACACATACAAGAGAGTACAATAATAACAGTTAATGCATGTGCAACAGGCACATACAAGACATTACAATAATAACAGTTAATGTGTGTGCACCAGACACATACAAGAGAGTACCATAAAAACAGTTAATGGGTGTACACCAGACACATACATGATAGTACAAAAATAACAAGAGAGTGCAATGATAAAAGTTAATGAGTGTGCATCAGACACATAAAAGTGTATAATAATAACCAGTAATGGGTGTGCAACAGACATATACAAGGGTAAAATAATAATAGAAATGGGAGCACACCAGACACATACAAGACTACAATAATAACAGTTAATGGGTGTGCATCAGACATATATAAGAGAACAATAATAACAGTTAATCAGTGAACCACAGACACATAAAAATGTACAATAATATCAGTTAATGGGAGTACACCAGACACATACAAGAGAGTACAATAATAATAGTTAATGGGTGTACAAGAGAAAACTACAATAGAGTGCAATAATAAAAGTTAATGGGTGCACAGCAGACACATACAAGTATACAATAATAACAGTAAATGGGTGTGTATAAGACACAAAAAAGGTTAAAATAATAACAGTTAACGGGTGTACACAAGACACATACAAGAGAGTGCAATAATAAAAGTTAATGGCTGTGCACCAGACACATACAAGACTACAATAATAACAGTTAATGGGAGCTCACAGGACTCATACAACAGAGTACAATATAAACAGTTAATGGGTGTACCCCAGACACATACAAGAGAGTGCAATAATACCTGTTAATGGGTCCACAGCAGACACATACAAGAGAGTGCAATAATAACAGTTAATGGGTGTACAATAGACACATGCAAGTTAAGGGGTCCACAGCAGACACATACAAGAGAGTGCAATAATAACAGTTAATGAGTGTACACTAGACACATACAAGAGTACAATATTAACAGTTAATGGGTGTACACTAGACACATAGAAGAGAGAGCAATAATAACAGTTAATGGGTGTACACCAAACACATACAAGAGACTACAATAATAACTGTTAACGGATTTGCACCAGACACATACAAGAGTACAATAATAACAGTTAATGGGTGTGCATCAGAATATACAAGAGTAAAATAATAACAGTTAATGGGTGTGCATCACACATATCCAGGAGTACAATAAAAACGGTTATTTGAGCACACCAGACACATACAAAGGAGTGCAGTAATAACAGTTAGTATGTGTACACCAGACACATACAAGAGAGTGCAATAATAACAGTTAATGGGTGTATACCACACACATACAAGACTACAATAATAACAGTTAATGGGTGTGCAACAGACACATACAAGTCATTACAATAATAACAGTAAATGGGTGTGCACCAGACACATGCAAGAAAGTGCAATAAAAACAGTTAATGGCTTTAACTCTTTTTAAACACACATACAAGAGAGTGCAATAATACCTGTTAATGGGTTCACACCAGACACATGCAAGAGAGAGTGCAATAATAACAGTTAATGGGTGTACACTAGACATATACAAGAGTACAATAAAAACAGTTAATGGTTATACCCCAGACACATACAAGAGAGTACAAAAATAACAGTTAATGAGTGTGCACCAGACACGTACAAGAGAGTAAAATAACAACAGTTAATGGGTGTACCACAGACACATACAAGAGAGTACAATAATAACACTTAATGGGTGTTCCCCAGACACATATAAGAGAGTGACATAATAATACCTGTTAATGGGTTCACACCAGACCCATACAAGAGAGTGCAATAATAACAGTTAAAAGCTGTACACTAGACACTTAAAACAGTACAATAATAACAGTTAATGGGTGTAACCTAGACTCATACAAGATTTCAATAGTAGCAAATAATGTGTATGCACTAGACACATACAAGAGAGTACAATAATAACAGTTAATGGGTGTACATGAGACACATTCAAGAGAGTGCAATAATAACAGTTAATGGGAGTACACCAGACACATACAAGAAAGTACAATAATAACAGTTAATGGGTGTACATGGGAAAACAACAAGAGAGTGCAATAATAAAAGTTAATGGGTGCGCAGCAGCAGACACATACAAGTATACAATAATAACAGTAAATGGGTGTGCATAAGACATATACAAGTGTACAATAATAACAGTTAATGGGTGTACACTAGACACATACAAGATAGTGCAATAATAAAAGTTAATAGCTGTGCACCAGACACATACAAGAGTACAACTAAAACAGTTACTGGGAGCTCACCAGACTCATACAACAGAGTACAATATAAAGAGTTAATTGGTGTACCCCAGACACATACAAGAAAGTGCAATAATACCTGTTAATGGGCTCACACAAGACACATACAAGAGAGTGCAATAATAACAGTTAATGGGTGTACACTAGACACAAACAAGAGTACAATAATAATAATTAATGGGTGTACCCCAGACTCATACAAGGGTACAATAATAACAGTTAATGGGTGTACACTAGACACATGCAAGTGTACAATATTAACAGTTAATGGGTGTACCACAACACATAGAAGAGAGTGCAATAATAACGGTTAATGGTTTCACACCAAACACATACAAGAGACTGCAATAATAACTGATAATGGGTTCACACCAGACACATACAAGAGAGTACAAAAATAACAGTTAATGGATGTGGACCAGACACATACAAGAGAGTAACATAATAACAGTTAATGGGTGTACCACAGACACATACAAAGAGTACTATAAAAACAGGTAATGTAAGCACACCAGACACACACAAGAGAGTGTAATAATAACAGTTAATATGTGTACACCAGACACTTAGAAGAGAGTGCAATAATAACAGTTAATGGGAGTACACGAGAAATATACAAGAGTACAATAATAACAGTTAAAGCGTGTGCAACAGGCACATACAAGACATTGCAATAATAACAGTTAAAGAGTGTGCACCAGACACATACAAGAGAGTACCATAATAACAGTTAATGTGTGTACACCAGACACATACAAGAGAGTGCAATAAAAACAGTTAATGGGTGTACACCAGACACATACAAGAGAGTGCAATAATAAAAGTTAATGGCTGTGCACCAGACACATACAAGAGTACAATAATAACAGTTAATGGGAGCTCACCAGACTCATACAACAGAGTACAATATAAAGAGTTAATGGGTGTACCACAGACACATACAAGAGAGTGCAATAATACCTGTTAATGGGTTCACACCAGACACATACAAGAGAGTGCAATAATAACAGTTAATGGGTGTACACTAGCCATATGCAACAGTACAATAATAACACTTAATGGTTATACCCCAGACTCATACAAGGGTACAATAATAACAGTTAATGGGTGTACACCAGACACATACAAGAGAGTACAAAAATAACTGTTAATTGGTGTGCACGAGACATTTACAAGATAGTACAATAATAACAGTAAATGTATGTACCACAGACACATAAAAGAGAGTACAATAATAACACTTAATGGGTGTTCCCGAGATAAATATAAGAGAGTGCAATAATAACTGTTAATGGGTTCACACCAGAACCATACAATAGAGTGCAATAATAACAGTTAAAAGGTGTACACTAGACACATAAAAGAGTACAATAATAACAGTTAATGGGTGTGCAAAAGACACATTCAATAGAGTCCTATAATAACTGTTAATGGGTGTACCACAGACACATACAAGAGAGTACATCAATAACAGCAAATGATGTACACCAGACACATACAACAGAGTGCAATAATAACTGTAAAGATGTATACACCAGACACATAGACAAGAGTGCAATAATAACAGTTAATGGGTGTGCAACAGACACATTCAAGACAGTACAATAATAACAGTAAATGGGTGTGCACCAGACACATAAAAGAGAGTACAATTATAACAGTTAATGTGTGTACACCAGACACATACAAAAGAGTGCAATAATAACAGGTAATGGGTGTGTATCAGAATATACAAGAGTAAAATAATAACAGTTAATGGGTGTGCATCAGACATATCCAGGACTACAATAAAAACAGTTAATGTGAGCACACCAGACACATACAAAAGAGTGCAGTAATAAAAGTTAATATGTGTACACTAGACACATACAAGAGAGTGCAATAATAACAGTTAATGGGTGTATACCAGACACATACAAGAGTACAATAATAACAGTTAATGTGTGTGCCACAGACACATACAAGACATTACAATAATAACAGTAAATGGGTGTGCACCAGACACATAAAAGAGAGTACCATAACAACAGTTAATGTGTGTACACCAGACACATACAAGAGAGTGCAATAAAAACAGTTAATGGGTGTACACCAGACACATACAAGAGAGTACAAAAATAACTGTTAATTAGTGTGCATGAGACCTTTACAAGAGAATACAATAATAACAGTTAATGGATGTACCACAGACACATCAAAGAGAGTACAATAATAATAGTTAATGGGTGTTTCCCACATAAATATAAGAGAGTGCAATAATAACTCTTAATGGGTTCACACCAGAACCATACAATAGAGTGCAATAATAACAGTTAAAAGGTGTACACTAGACACATAAAAGAGTACAATAATAACAGTTAATGGGTGTTCCCCAGATAAATATAAGAGAGTGCAATAATAACTGTTAATGGGTTCACACCAGACCATACAATAGAGTGCAATAATAACAGTTAAAAGGTGTACACTAGACACATAAAAGAGTACAATAATAACAGTTAATGGGTGTGCACCAGACACATTCAATAGAGTCCTATAATAACTGTTAATGGGTGTACCACAGACATATACAGGAGTGTACAACAATAACAGCTAATGTGAGTACACCAGACACATACAACAGAGTGCAATAATAACTGTAAAGATGTATACACCAGACACATAGACAAGAGTGCAATAATAACAGTTAATGGGTGTATAGCAGACACATACAAGAGTACAATAATAACAGTTAATGGATGTACAACAAACACATTCAAGACAGTACAATAATAACAGTTAATGCGTGTGCATCAGACATATACAAGAGAACAATAATAACACTTAATCAGTGTACCCCAAACACATACAAGTGTGCAATAATATCAGTTAATGGGAGTACACCAGCTACATAAAAGAGAGTACAACAAAAAGAGTTAATGGGTGTACACCAGACACAAACAAGAGTATGCTATAATAACAGTTAATGGGTGTACAACAGACACAGATAAGAGCATACAATAATTACAGTTAATGGGAGAGCACCAGACACATACCAGAGAGTACATAAATAACATTTAATGGGTGTACTCCAGACACATAAAAGAGTAAAATAATAACAGTTAATGTGTGTACCCCAAACATATACAAGAGAGTACAATAATAACAGGTAATGGGTGTAAACCAGACCCATACAAGAAAGTGAAATAATTACATTTAATGGGTGCTCACCAGACTCATACAAGAGTACAATTATCACAGTTAATGGGTGAGCACCAAACATATACAAGTGTACAATAATAAAAGTAAATGGGAGCACAGCAGACACGATCAAGAGAGTACAATAATAACAGTTAAGCGGTCCACAGCAGACACATAGAAGAGAGTACAATAATAACAGTTAATGCGTGTACACCAGACACATACAAGAGTACAATAATATCACGTAATGGGTGTACACCATACGCATAATAGAGAGTACAATAATAACAGTTAATGGGTGCGCACCAGACACATACATGAGACTGTAATAATAACAATTAATGGGTGTACACCAGACACATACAAGAGAGTGCAATAATAACAGTTAAAGGGTGTACACCAGACAAATTCAAGAGAGTACAATAATAATAGTTAATGGGTGTACACCAAACACATACAAGTGTACAATAATAACACTTAATGTGTGTACCCCAGAGATGTACAAGAGTACAATAATAACAGTTAATGGGTGTACACCAGACACATACAAGAGTAAAATAATAACAGTTAATTTGTATACTACAGCAACAAACAAGAGAGTGCATTAATAACAATTAATGTGTCTGCACCAGACACATGCAAGAGTACATTAGTGTCCGTTAAGGAGTGTGCATCAGACATATAGAAGAGTAGAATAATAACAGTAAATCAGTGTACCACAAACACATACAAGTGTACAATAATAAAAGTTAAAGGAAGTAAACCAAATACATACAAGAGAGTACAACAATAACAGTTAATGAATGTACACCTGACACATACAAGAGTGTGCAATATTAACAGTTCATGGGTGTACACCAGACACATACAAGAGTGCAATAATAACGCTTGATGGGTGCACACCAAACACATACAAACGAGTGCAATAATAACAGTTAATGAGTGCATATCAGACACATAAAAGTGTACAATAATAACAAGTAATGGGTGTGCAACAGACATATGCAAGATTACAATTATAACAGTTAATTGGAGTAAACCAGACACAAACAAAACTACAATAATAACAGTTAATGGGCACGCAACAGACACATACTAGAGAGTGCAATAATAACAGGTAATGGGTGTGCACCAGACACATGAAATAGACTGCAATAATAACAGTTAATGGGTGCATAAGAGACACATACAATAATACAATAACAACAGTTAATGGGTGTGCACCAGAACATACAGGAGAGTACAATAATAACAGTTATTAGGAGAATACCAGAAATATACAAATGTACAATAATAACAGTTAATGGGTGTACCCCACAAAATACAAGAGTACAATAATAAGAGTTAAAGGGTGTACACAAGACAAATTCAAAAGAGTACAATAATAATAGGTAATGGGTGTACCCCAAACACATACAAGTGTACAATAATAACACTTAATGTGTGTTCCCCAGAGACGTACAAGAGTACAATAATAACACTTAATGGGTGCGCAACAGACACATACAAGAGAGTGCAATAGTAACAGTTAAAGGGTATACACCAGACACATACAAAACTGCAATAATAACAGTTAATGGGTGTACACCAGACACATACAAGAGAGAGCAATAATAACAGTTAATGAGTGCGCATCAGACGCATAAAAGTGTACAGTAATAACAGTTAATGTGTGTACACAAGATACATATAAGAGAGTACAACAATAACAGTTAATAGGTGTACATCAGACACATACAAGAGAGTGCAATAATAAGAGTTAATTGGTGTACACAAGACACATAAAAGACAGTGCAATAATAACTGTTAATAGGTGTGCAACGGACACATACAAGGGTAAAATAATAACAGTTAATGGGAGAAAAACAGACAAATACAAGTGAGTACAATAAAAAAAGTTAATGGCTGTGGACCAAAAACATACCAGAGAGTACAATAATAACAGTTAATGGGTGTGAACCAGACACATACAAGAGAGTACAATAATAACAGTTAATGGGTATACCCCAGACACAAACGAGAGTACAATAATAACATTTAATGGGTGTACTCCAGACACATACAAGAGAGTAAAACAAGTACACTTAATGGGTGCGCACCTGACACATACAAGAGTAGAATAATAAAAGTTAATGGATGAGCATCAGACACATACAAGTAAACAATAATAAAAGTTAATGGGAGCACACAAGACCGAAACAAGAGTGTAAAATAATAACAGTTAAGGGGTGCGCAGCAGACACATACAAGAGAGTGCAATAATAACAGTTAATGGGTGTACACCAGACACATACATGAGTATAATATTATCAGGTATTGGGTGTACACCAGATACATACAAGAGAGTGCAATAAAAACAGTTAATGGGTGAACACAAGACACATACAAGAGAGTAAATAATAACAGTTCATGGGTGTACTACAGACACATACATGAGTATAATAATATCAGGTATTGGGTGTACACCAGATACATACAAGGGAGTACAATAATAATGGTTAATGAGTGTGCACCAGACACATACACGAGAGTGCAATAACAACAGTTAACGGGTGTGGAGAAGACACATAAAAGAGTAAAATAATGACAGATAATCGGTGTGCATCAGACATATACAAAAATTCAATGAAAACAGTTAATGTGAACACACCAGGCACATATAAGAGAGTGCAATAACAGTTAATGGGTGTACACTAGACACATACAAGTGAGTACAATAATAACAGTTAATGGGTGTATACCGGACACATACAAGAGTACAATAATAACAGTTAATGGGTGTGCAACATACACATATAAGAGAGTACAATAATAACAGTTAATGGGTGTACATCAGACACATACAATAGAGTGCAATAAAAACAGTTAATGGGTGTACACCAGACACATACAAGAGAGTAAATAATAACAGTTAATGGGTGTGCACCAGACACATGCAAGAGTGTACAATAATAACATTTAATGGGTGTACCACAGACACATATAAGAGAGTACAATAATAACACTTAATGGGTGTAACCCAGGCACATATAAGAGAGTACAACAATAACTGTTAATGGATTCAAATGACATCCATACAAGAGAATGCAATAACAACAGTTATAGGTGTACACTAGACATATACAAGAGTACAAAAAACAGTTAAAGTGTGAAACCCAGACTCATACAAGAGTACAATAGTAACAGTTAATTTGTGTGCACCAGACACATAGAAGAGAGTACCATAATAACAGTTAATGGTTGTACATGAGACACATACAAGAGAGTGCAATAATAACAGTTAACGGGTAAGCACGAGACACATACAAGTGTACAATTATAACAGTTAATGGGTGTACATAACACACATAGAAGGGTACAATAATTAGAGTTAATGGGTTTACACCAGACTCATACAAGAGAGTGCAATAATAACAATTAATGGGTGTGCACCAGACACATATAAGAGTACAAAAATAACAGATAATGGGAGCACACCAGAATCATAAAAATGAGTACAATAAAAACCGTTAATGGGTGTACCACAGACACATCCAAGACAGTACAATAATAACTGTTAATGGGTTCACACCAGACATATACAAGAGATTGCAATACTAACAGTTAATGGGAGCACACCAGACACATTCAAGTAAGTACAATAATAAGAGTTAATTGGAGCATACCAGACACATACAAGAGTACATTAAAAACAGTTAATGGGTGTGCATCAGACATATACAAGTGTACAATAATAACAGTTAATTGGAGAATACCAGACACATACAAGAGTACATTAATAACAGTTAATCAGTGTGCATCAGACATATACAAAAGTTCAATAAAAACAGTTAATGTGAGCACACTAGACACATACAAGTGAGTGCAATAATAACAGTTAATGGGTGTATACCAGACACATACAAGAGTACAAATAACAGTTAGGGTGTACATCAGACACAGACAGGACAGTACAATAATTATAGGTAATGGATGTGCAACATACACATACAAGAGAGTACA
>PVIH01030522.1:0-12090 GCA_004025045.1 Sigmodon hispidus | reverse complement strand
TATCCACCTTAAAGTGATAATCCTTGTCAGCTTTCAGTTCACAACCGAAAAGGTAGTTCTGAGGCCTAAGAGGGCTCATGTCCATATCCATCGAGTCTTCCATGAGGTGGGAAGGCGAACTCCGGCGTTAGAGAAGTCGGACGGAGGAAGCTGCCTGCTGCTCCTGAGAACAGACACGCAGGACGGAATCACGCCAAGCCAATTTCTATCTTTCAATATTATTTATATATTGGAAAGATAATCTTTGCTAAAGAAAAACTTAAAATAGCAATAATTTAATTTTCCTACCCAAGGGAATCCAATAAGGACTACTGGTGAATCCCTACAGCTTAGTATGCTAAAGATTTAATACTGGATTTTTCATTGACCCACAACCTCCTGAAATTATCTATCATTCACCTAGAGTTTGGGTGTTATCTTGTCTCAAAACTCCTACACCCAAATAAATAAACCATTTTTTTCTCATAGTCACACATGATGCAAGATAATCTCCCTGCTGCGGTGGTATCATGACGTGATGCCACCATACAGCCATTTATTGAGCATGAACCGATCTTAGTCAAAGGCTTGGTTTTGGTGCCCAGCTTACATCTAAAACCTGTTTAATTCATAAGAAGGGAAGCAGCATGGAGGCTATGGTATTAGTTCAAGGATTATATTTCTGGGATCATATCCTGCCTGGATCATTTTTGAACTCTGTGATGTGGGTAATTACTTAACTTTGGTTTTACTACTTGTAAACCAGATATGATAATAGTGCCCAACTGATAAAGTTTTGACTAGAGTTAAAGGAGACACTCCCAGCAAGATATTTCGGAGACACTCCCAGCAAGATATTTAGCATGACTCCTGGCCAAGAAGACAATGTCTGCCTATGCTTCATCTTCAAGTTAGAGAAGAGTTCAGCTGAGGGAATGGAATGGCTATAAAAAGCCCCTGCCTTTGCAGATTAGATTTAACCACCTACAGGCCTCAGTGTAGGTGAGTGGTACCTACATCTCATGTTTCCCCATCAAGCTACCCTTGAGGGCTCTCTTTTTGCTTAATCCTTGTGATTAGGAAGTTTAGGAAGAAGATGCTGGAGGATACTGCTAGCCAATCAGATGGCAGAAAACTGACAGTCCACTCATGGCTACTTATAGCATCTATGAGACCTGCAATGATGCCACCTCACATTCTCAGCGTCTTTGACACACACTCCATAAAGTGCATAGAATGGCTAAAGTGTTCAGGAAGGAACACAGCCTGATGGAAAAGACCTTTCAAGAAAACTCAAGGCCCAACTAAATTCCTAGTGAGAAAATTTCCAGTCAGTTCCTATAATTGGTTGTCTCTCAGGATGGCTTTATACAGTTAAAACTCCCCAAACTCTACATCTGAAAGCTCAGGATAGGGAGGAGGGGAAAGAAAAGACCGTGCTTGGAGAGTTGCCCACATGAAGTTATTTCGGGATCTGGGTTGCTAGGTGTCCACATAAAATATCTTCACCAGGAAAGGGAGTTGAACACATTTTTTGCTCAAGACTTTTTTCAGCTGTTTGTCAAAGCTAGTGGCTGATAGAAAGAAAGCAGAGGCAAAGACAGCTCTTTGCAATTTCCACCTAGAAGGCCCTTCCCTCAAAAACAATATTTGGGTGACTCTGGTCTATAGACTTGTTCTTTGTGAGTCATGAGTCCACTCATCCTGGAGGAAGTCCCTCCAGGCCATTGAGATGTCTGAATTGCTCTTTGTACAAACAGCAAAGAGAAGCTTTCTGGATTAGACAGGTCACTGAACAGTGTGAAAACCTCACCTCACTTTCTTTACCATTCTCTACATCAGCTAGACAATGCTCTCCATTCCTTTGACTTATTCTCTCTATTAAATAGGATATAGTTGAAAAATCTTGATTCACAGTCAAAGAAAATATCACTAGAATTCACAAAAATGTGCCCCTTGATCTCCAGACCCATTGGATCAACAAGTAATCCTTTTAGTTTCAAATAACAGAAACAATGAAATTCAGTTTACCATATGTAGCAGAGACTGGCATCTGGGGAGATACTGAGGCTTCCTCTTCTTTGCATGGTCGAGATTGTCCTGAAATTAGATCTGATCACTTCACACCAATGAGTTGGGATGTGGAAATCATACTGGTCCATAAAACCTCCCCAAAGAATATTTCCACCCTCTTTCATTTTTCTGAAGCTTTGATTTCAGATCCAGAGAGACCTGGGAGCTATACACTGAAGGAGTCCAGCCTCTGTTGTATCCCAGATACATGATCTGATATGGAGTAAATCCCTGAAGTCGAAGGTATCACTTAGCTGATGGAGAGGGTGGGAAGAGATATAGAAGGAACACTTTTCCATTGTTCACTGACCTTTACTCTTTCCGACACTGCCCTGAAGCATCTCAAGAACAGGAGATGGGTGTCTGTTGGGTATGGATTATTGCTTTTAGAGTCTGTTACACTCACATATTCCACCAAATATAGAGCAGGTGACAGAAAAGGACAGAAGGCTTTACCAGTAGTCAGCTCAGCAGTAGTCGATTGAGATGCTCAAAGGTATCATTAGGACCACATCCTGCTCCACCATCCATAGGGTAGGCTGTTGTCTTTGTTCTCATAGGCTCTGTCATGGTCCTGAGTAGAAGAAGAGATTTTAGATGTGGAACTATATCCACCTTCCAGGGAGGAAAAAGATAAATGAGTAAAAACCTGTTTCTCAAGGTACAGTGTCTCTTTACTGATCCAGGGAAGCCTTTCATTCTGTCTCGTTACCCAGAATAGTTAGGTCATCAACCTATAACCTGACCAAGTACAAATGGCCAAGAGAAATGGCAATCACCATTCATTGCGGGGATGGGGGTGGGGTAGACCAGTTGTAATTTATCCGGGAGGTTATTCATCCTCCTCATATGGGATCTCAGTCCATGATGGAACAGGATGTAGTCCTTGAAGAGGTCTCAGAATCAACACATCCTAACACCAAATTCTCAGCATAAAGAAGATTTATCACCCTAGAGGAACAAGTGGGGGGTGAGAGACTGCCTCTGAATTAGGCAAAGACAGTAAATGTTTCTGCAGGAGTGATTTTTTTTTTTTTAATGAGAAAAAGGAGAAGTCCGTGTTAGGGTATATTGGAAAGTCCTGATTGGACTTGTAGGCCAGTGTAGCCAAACAATGAATGCTAGACCTTGATGTCTTGAGAGCTGGACCTCAGTGTTTTAGTCACGAATTAGGAAGTGGTTGAATAAGGAAATAGACCTTGGGAGCTAACTTTGGGAATACATTCTAAGGGTTTATCAGTGGAGAGGGAAGGGGTGGGGGAAAGAGGCAGAGAACAAGTTTGCCATTCTTGGGCCTGTGAGGGAGTCCTTTAGTACTATAGGACACACGAGGCACATGGGAAATGGTTTTTACTTATAACAAAATAGTACAAGCTGGGTGGCTTATAAACAGTAGGAATTTATTCTAACATTTTTGTAGAAGGTAAGGCCTACAAAGAGCTAAAGATGTGGTAGTATCTGGAGAGGGGTCTGTTTCCCTTGTAGACAGACATGCACTCACTGGGTGGGTAGCTGTCTGGAATCTCTCCTACAAGCTATCAGCTCCATTACTGATGCCTCTGCTCTTCTGTCCTAACTGCTTTCCAAAAGTCTCATCTCCCAAAACCACCATTCTAGAGGTTAGAGCCATACGAATTCATTTAGGGGAGACACAGGCATACAGATCCTAACAATTCTTACACAGACAAAAATAAGAGTCTGCCACACCCCCTGTATCTAACTGCTCACTGCTTCTGACCACACCAGATCAGCTTGTGTCCTTTTCTGTGTCATACCAAACAATCACCAGGTCATGATGATTTAGTTTTCTAGATACACTTTACCTTGACTCTTTTTCTCACCGACAGTCCCTGTTACATCTCCCTCCAGTCTGAATTTCACAGTCTCTGGAGGTTTCCTGTAGAAGCTCAAATGAGGGGCCTATGCTCCATTGCTTCAGCTCATAGTAGCCATACACCTGTCATAGAGGAAACTTACCTATTGCAAATCTAAAGCCCTCATGATGTAACTCAGGCCCTTCTTTTACTATCAAGCAGCTCATCCCACATATTTACATGTTAAATCTCTCTCTCTCTCTCTCTCTCTCTCTCTCTCTCTCTCTCTCACACACACACACACACACACACACACATACACACACACACATACACACACTCACACACATTGCCTCTTTATTTCCTCTTCCCGATTCAATGTTCTGTTCTTTTGATTTTTCCCAAACTTTTCCTCATGCCTCTTCTCCAGTAGAGCCTTCCATGTTCCTAGTTCTTGCTTTTAGGTATGCCCAGCCTCCGTTAATATACATGCTTTAAGCTGTTGCAGTCTCTCGTCATTTTGTTTATCTCCCCTACACCCGTGTATCCTGTGTGAAGACAAGGACTATGTCACCCTTGGAAGCTATAATGGTTAGTGTTGACTGTCAGCTTCACTGGATTGAGAGACATGGAAAACTAGGAAAGCACACTGCTAGGTGTGTCTATCAGGGTGTTTCCAGAAAAAATTGACATGTAGGGCAGTTGCTAAAAGGGAAAGAGCAATCATGAGTTTGGGTAGCACTGAGCAATAGGCTAAGGTCCCACATAGAAGAGATGTGGGGGAAGGAGGAAGCCTGTACACATGTAAGCTGCACTCTCCCCGAGTGAGTGTCTATCCATACTCTCCTCACCAATGGGCATCAGACTCCAGCCTCATCTACAGACTCACACCAGCAACTCTCCAGGGAGCTGCCTTTGGCCTCTTGCTGGGATGTATTATTCTGATTTATCAATTTCTTGGACTAAGCACCCACCAGGTTCTTAGCTTTTGCAGGGGCAGATGGCCATTGTTGAACTATCCAGCTTCTAACCATGTAATCTAACCAGTAAGTCCCCATTTATAATCACAGACATGTGTGCATACTTTTTTTTATTGCTCCTTCTCCTCTAGAGCATCCTGACTAATGCACAGGTAGGTACCCAGTGACAGGCACAAAGGGATGAGGGTTTTGTTTTTGTTTTTTTCAAACCTTTTACTCTGAGGACTGCCATACAATTTCATTAGTGCATTTCATCCAGTTAGCCAATAAATGTCTCTTTTAATTGTATATATTGTTAGAAGATTAATTCATGGCTAAGCAGGGTTTGCAGATTACAATGATAAGTCACCTACAAGATACTAAGGTAAGACGTGCTCCTGGCTGAATGAGCAAGCCACATCAGGGACAGGTGTGTGAATATTGACACTGGGAACAGCAGCCATTGTTGGTCAATCACATTATGGCAGCACTTTGTAACTTTGGGTTTCAGGAAGATAGGGCTTACCTATTCACTGTCCTGTGTGTCTATCTGAGGACCAGATCCCTGCAGGGTTTTGGTGCTGGCACATAGGGTAAGAACCTGCTTCCCAGACATCACATCCTCCAAAATGACCAAAGGAAACACAATGATGGCAATGACTTCTTTACAGGCACCAAATATTGCATCAGCTGAAGCTCATCCTACCTAGTGCTTCCTGTGATGTCCTCTCTTCCCATATACTATTTTTCCCCTTGTCAAAGATGTTTCTATTTTCTTCCTTGAAGCCTTTTTTCTGCTCTTTCTGTTTTGTGTTTGGTTTTCCTTTTCTTCACATATATCCTCTGTCTGATGAGGTTAGACTGAGCCATCTGGTCACAGGTGACCCATGTAATTTTTGGCTTGATTTGAGGACATGGAGTTTAAGCATCCATACACTACAGACCCTTTGAGAAGACAAGTACTGGATGAATTTCTGCAGAGCAATGGGGAGGGGAGACCTATCCATCCTGATGTGTGCTAACCATACACTGGTCAGGCATGTCAGCTGCTTTCCCAAGCCTCACCTCGCTGCTTCCCAGAGCATCTCTGCAGAGAAGGCAGGGTATAAAGTCATAGCTATGGACACCAAGGCTCTAGCAGGCCAAAAGATTGGCCACACTCATGTAAGGAAAAAGGCAGAATACAAACCCAGGGGTTTGTAAAGCAAGTGCCTGGCCTCTGTCCCTAGTAGCATCTGCACCAGGTAAGACAGATTTCAGGAGTCTCTTTCTTCTACATTGACACTTCTAGAAATGAGACTTCAAAGTGTTCTTTTGTAAGTCAGAAGGAAATGAAGACATCAGGAGTCTTAGAGACTCAGTGGTACTGTGGTGGCTGCTGCAGCATCATCAGTTCAAAAGGTGTTCATGGCAGAAATCAGTGCAGGTGTACCACAACCCGCTCCCTCAACAAAGCTTAACTGAATGCTGACTCTGAGTCAGGCATCATTCTCTGTATGAGGGAGAGGAAGTCCTGCCTGGCATGAAGTTGGTAACACAGTCAGGCAAAGTGTAAAGAAACAAGGTAACTTCTGGAAGTGAGAAGGCTTTAAAGGAATCTGAAAGGAGACATGAGATGAAGTGCCTAAGGTGGAGCAGCATTTCCAGGAGTACCAAGAGCTGAGACCTGTGTGGTGAGGATGAACCTGGCAAGCAGTACCCCAGGGAAGGGCTGTTCCAGTGAAAGAAATAGCTTTGAAGGGCCCAAAAAAGGAAAGCACATAGCATGTGGGATCTGATACTCCAGATGCTCTTATGTGGGGCAAAGAGGACACTAATAAGTAAGGTAAACTCTGGAGCCAACACTTTCCTTGGGAATTACCTAGCATTTCTAAGCTCCAGGATCTGAATTTGCAATAGAATAGGAGATGTGAAAGCGTGGTTCTTGGTCCACAGAAAGCAAGTGGGCAAGCGGTCGGTGGAGCAGGCGATCTTTGGCTGATGTGATTTTGAGTGTTTAACGAGAGCACACTAAGCCCTTGAAATAAGGAGTAACAATGGCTAACTGTTGTTTCGAGTGCCTAACCTCTTGTGGGTTTGCAACAATGTATCCCCTGCAGGAGCTCTACTCTCTCTCAAGTTCAAGAGCAGAGGAAGGACTCCTGTCATTTTACTGTGTAATTTAAAACTCATTGACATGATCCCTGTGGTCAGGATGACTTTCTTTTATCAACATGCCTGCCTTGCTGAATGGAAATTATGCTGGGGGGAAAAAAGGAAGAAAAAAACCCAGAATTACAAAATTTAGGGCATTCTTTCTAAAGTCAATCACTTTTTGCCAAATGATTTAACTAAGGGTGGGGCATCACTTTTCTATTTCCTCCATCATTCCCTGAAGACATTAACTCTTCATGAGGGAGGTCCTCAGGGTAAAAGGGTCAGTTATAACCATGGAGTCTGGGCTGGTTTCAACTGTTTCCCATCAATGTGACTTTTTTTCTTGTGGCTTCTGTAAGTTATCACCTATTGGCCATGGGCCCTGGAGACAAGTTCATGGTGACATAGTTTTGTTCTCATGCCAGTCTGAAATGCAGATTCTTCCACATAGTCATGAAGGACTGAATTCTATGAAGTCTGTGTGAACAGTGCAGATCTGGTTTGCCAGGAGATCTGGTAGCCTTCCTAAACTTGGAGAGTATTCACTAGAGTTAGAGATACCCTGCTGGGGTACCAGTACTCTTTGGGTAGTGCTATTCCAACCGCTGCACACGTTGTAGGGAAACTGATTTTACAGTTTCTCTATTTAGGACATCAAGATAGGTTGCCATGGAAAAATGACATCTTCTAATTAAAAACACAGAGAGGTCACAAGTTTCCCAGAACAACTAGGGCACAGATCCTAAAAGGAAAGAAATGAAACATTTAAGGGAGAAAAAAAAAAGTCAAGCAAACCTCCAGAGTCATGTCAGCCTGTAACTTTCCAAACCTGAATGAGATGCCTTTGGGTGGATGCAGGATGCTGACTGAATAGTGAATCTACAACCAATGGATGTTGTGGTTGGCTTGCAGAAGCTCAACTGGCCAATAGACTGGGAGGGATGCTTGGGGGATATTGACTTAAACTGTGGAGTTGTACATTTGCTCCTCAGGACTAAGAAGGTTCATGAAAGCACAGGTAGGGAAATCAAGAGGCTGCTGACTCTAAGAATAGTCTTGCAACTTGGCCAATTTCTCCTTTTTACACCACTGCTTATACATGCATTGAAAGTTGCACCAGCAACCTGTGCCGTGGTCAATGCAGTTTCCCACACTGGATTGCAGTCTTCTCCAGTTCAAGCTTCTTATTGTACTTATTGCTTTATGCCCAATGTCTAATATCACATATGGCTTATATCACATGTGCAACAAATCCTTGTGGAATGATATTAACATTAAAAAGAGCTTCTACATACTGAATCTCTCAGCACTGCAGATTATTATTGTGTGTTGTATGCATGTGTATGGATGCTGCGTACATGCATGCGCAGATGCATGTGCACATCTGTAAATATAAATGGAGAAGCCAGAGATGTCAGTGCTGAACGGCTTTCTCAGTCACTTTCTCTCTTATTTTTCCAACAGTCTCTCACTGAACCTAGAGCTTGCTGGGTTGGCTAAGTTAGCTGGCCAGTGAGCTCCAGGAATGTACCCATAACCACATCCTTAGTACCGGGATTATAGCTACAGCCATTTTCATTGTAATAATAGTAATAATGTCTTTACAGGAAAACAAAAGAACAAAAAAAAATGTGATTTAAGGGAAGAAAGTCACACAGTGCATATTATGATGGTGGTGGAGTCTGCCTGGACTTAAGTTCAACATGGTCTGACCTGGGGCTTAAGAATAAATGAATTCCTATGGAGCACATTTTCCCTCACTCAGAGGCCTGCTAGCAAACATGTAGCTTTCAGTCCCTTAGTTCAACCTTCGTCACTGTTTAGTGACCACTTGCTGGCACTGTCAAGTTCCCAGCATGCTTTGAATTGCAGCAAGCAACAGTAGCAACTTGCACATGTCAGTCCAGCTTTGGATCCAAGACACAAGCAAATGCACAAGCCCAACACAGCAGTGGGTGAGGGTGAGACATGAAGCACCATTCTTTCCTTTGTGTCCACCCTTTGGTAACGCCTCCCACATGGGAGGGGCAGACATACTCGAGGGTGAAGCTGCCATAGATGAAGCTCATCCATAAGGATAGTAGTCCTCAGAGTAGAGATGGGCACTTGGCTGAGTGGCTGCCCATTCCAGTAACTCATGACAGACAGTTCAGTGGACTGGATTCTCCTTTAGCCTCTTCTACAGTGCCACACAATTCTGTGGGAACCAAAGACGTAGATTGTGTGAGTCACAGGCCCAGGAGCTGGGCAAGAAAGTCTCTGACATAACTCCCAGCTTGCAAGCATGCTTTGTGCTGTGCACTATCAGCAGTGGATAATACTATCAGCAATCTGTGATAAGCTTTAAGGGGTTTTCCTCATTGCTTCCTCGTCAGCCTGTGAGGTAGGTATCCTATCACCCTTTCCGAGATAATGAAACCAGAGCTTTGCAGGAAGGTACCACAGCCTCCTAAGTCTTATTCACAAGCTAGAAATAGTACTCACAAAACAGGGGCATGTTAGAACTGTAAATGCGTTGGGCTCAACCACCTTGACTCGGGGTATCTGGGGTTTATGTATAGCCCTCCATCTTCCACCATGCAGAAGACTGGGAAATAAACAAAGCAATGCTGAAAGCCTGAGGACCAATTACAGGACACCTTCCATTGTGTGAGGGGTTGGAACTAGGCACTGCACTCCCCTGAAGCTCAGTTACAAATTCCATGAAATAGGCATATGACATGCTCAGTTTCATTGGGCAATTATGAGACTAAATGAATTAGTTTGTATTGAAGTACCTATTAAACTGTAAAATAGGAGACTCTATAAACTTTCATTGTTGTTTACTATTATTATAATTATGGTAGCTATATTCTTATATCTCAAACATAAAGCCAAGAACTAATGGGTAAACTGAGGATTAAAGTAAGACAATTATTGTCAGCAGGTTCCCATTACATCATCTTATTCTATGAATAACAAATTATTTTCAGGGAAAAGAAAATGAAGGCCACTGAGTGAACCCGTGCTGGTGAACAATGACAACAATCATTACGATAATTGCTTGTGCATGAAGAAGAGGAGTCACTCTGTCTACCCACAGGGACAGGGATTGACAGAGCTGGAAGAAGACAGGGTCTGTCTCAGAACACCTACCTGCCTGTGCTCCCAGGCTCCTCCACTCAGAGTTCATTTGGTCTCAGACAAGTGACTTCACCCTAAGAGGCTGATTTCTCATATAAATTTGAAGTTATAATAACGGCCCTATTAGAATAATGATGCTGTATTTCGCAGGAAGCTCAGATATGAGCTGATCGGTGGAAGTCCTCTCCCTACTGCAATTTACTGTACTAATCTTGATTGTTCTGGGTGCTGTTGTTTATAGTAAAAGAGCCCAAAAGACAGAGAAAACACTGGCTTCTAGAAGAATGTTTGAGACCTGATCAGGAGAGGCCTGGGAAGGGACTAAGGTCAGGAAAATGCTTTTTAACTTCACAGACACTGGATAGCAGAGAAAGACAGGTCTCTTTGTAGGAAGGTTGAGGAAGCACAACAGCCCCAAAGGCAACAAGAGACACTCCAAGGACGCTGACTTCCAGGGCCACTAAGCCAAGTAAGGATCCTGCCTGGCACAGGATGGCTCCACCAGCCAAGAATTCAAATTAGTAGCAGCCTGCACTTTGGACTCTTGATGTCATCTCAGGATGAATGTCTAGAGTCACAGAGCAGCTGCTGCTGGGACTGGAAGTTACTCATGTCCATAAATGTGCATCTCTCATCATTGGGTTGTGTCATCTGGGCAACCTACGAATCTAGTTCCTATAAATCCTTGCATTATGCATGGATTGCCCAATTTCAAAATGAAAGGATTCTTTTTATTACAAAATATCAAACTATACCATCTTTTCAATGGGATTAACATGGCCTGTCTTCACTTCTTTCAAACTCTATCAAGAGCTTCTGAGAAACCACAGTCAAGGTTAAGCAGATGCAGCAGTCAGGGCCCTCTACTACATGAAGCTGGGAAAGCAGTGACCCTGTAAGACTACTCTGTCTGGGAGTTCTCTAAGAAATGGATCTGTCAGATACCTCAAGATTTGTGGTGCACACATTTAATACCAGAACTTGGGAGGCAGAAGCAAGCCGATCTCTGAATTCAAGGCCAGCCTGTTCTACAGAGTGAGTTCTACGATAGCCAGGGACACACAGAGAAACCCTGTCTAGAAAACAAACAAATGATTTGCAGCTGAAGGTATTTTCATAATACCCTCTCATTGCTTCATATCTTAATAGAGCACATACTATCATCTTTTGTTCATATGCACTATTTTTATGCAACAAGCCACTCCCCAAACCAAAGAGGCAAATAATGACCAAATCCAGTATATTCACAAACCTGCCACCTGGCCTGGGAAGAGACAAGTCACTTCTGTTCCACTGGGCATGAACTACTGTGACTCACATCTGAGTTTTGTCTCTTCATGTGTCTGATGTCCAGCTACAAAGACCCAGACAGCCTCAGGTCCTCTGTCTCCCCCACTCCAAGAAGTATCTACAGTTAGGGCCAGAATGCTCACTCTCGGAATACTCAGCAGTTAGAAAAACTGCTTCCTTATTTTAGTTTTTAAAAAGTAGTTTGCATGTGTGTATCTCTGTGTGTATGTGTGTGTATCTCTGTGTGTCTCTGTGTTACATGTGTGTATGTGGTGTGTGTGTGTGCATGTGTGTGTGTGTATCTCTGTCTGTGTGTCTCTGTGTTACATGTGTGTATGTGGTATGTGTGTGTGTATGTGTGTGTGTGTGTACCTCTGTCTGTGTGTCTCTGTGTTACATGTGTGTATGTGGTATATGTGTGTGTGTATCTCTGTCTGTGTGTCTCTGTGTTACATGTGTGTATGTGGTGTGTGTGTGTGCGTATCTCTATCTGTGTGTCTCTGTGTTACATGTGTGTATGTGGTATGTGTGTGTGTATCTCTATCTGTGTGTCTCTGTGTTACATGTGTGTATGTGGTGTGTGTGTGTGTGTATGTGTGTGTGTGTATCTCTGTCTGTGTGTCTCTGTGTTACATGTGTGTATGTGGTATGTGTGTGTGTGTATCTCTGTCTGTGTGTCTCTGTGTTACATGTGTGTATGTGGTGTGTGTGTGTGT
>PVIH01030521.1:0-12093 GCA_004025045.1 Sigmodon hispidus | reverse complement strand
GTTTGTATTTTCTTCTATTTCTTTAAGGCTTTTTTTCATATCTTCTTTGAGAGCTTCGATGATCATCAAAAAGGAATTTTTGGTGTTGCTTCCTTCTGTTTCCTCTTCATTGCTCAGTTCAGGTCTTGTATTTGTAAGATCGCCACTCTCTTCTGGAGTTACCATGTTGTCCTTTGTATTATTATGTAATTTTTTTGCATTGACGTTTGCCCATGGCTTCAGTGGTTCACGATTAGATGGGTCCTGATCAGTTGTGGCACTCGGGTTTGTGTGCCTCCTGTCACCTTTCTGGTCAGGGTCTGATTCTGTCTTTCAGAGACCCCTGCAATTGTTGGTTCGCTCAGTTCGAGGTCGTGGCGGGGAGCTGTGCAAATTCCCTCAGCAGGAGCTGTGTATGTGGTCAGGGGCAGAGTTTGCCTGCCCCTGCTCCAGAGTGCGCTGGGATTCTGCAGACAGCACTCGGTCCCAGGAGCGGAACCGGAAGCAATGGGAGCTCAACTCTCCCTCCCAGGCTGGGATATAGGCGCTGAGGTCTGGTGTCCCCTCCTCACCTCTGGGCAGGGTCTGAATCTGCCCTTCAGAGACCCCTGTAGTTGGTTCGCTCAGTTCGAGGTCGTGGTGGGGAGTCATGCAAATTCCCTCAGCAGGAGCTGTAGATGTGGTCAGGGGCAGAGTTTACTTGCCCCTGCTTCAGAGTGCGCTGGGATTCTGCAGACCTAGACATGTCTTTCTAAACAATAGTTAAATTCACACATACACAGAGTTGGATCCAAGTTTCATATATACATATATAAAGTTAAAGCTAGTTTACATTCACACATAGAGTTTAATCTAAGTCACATACATGTTCATATAACCATACATATATCATAAACATTTTACAGTGAAGAATCATCAACTATTTTCAAAATAAAGAAAACCCAAACAGAATTAACCCAATATGGATAAACTTTTAATTTATTTTACAGTTTCTTTTAAAAATTCAGTATCTGCAGGTATGAGAAACAACAGAAAACAAAATTTATATCACTTCTGACCTTCTATAACATTTTATATACCTTCAGTCTGTCCCTCTGATTCTTCAGGCATCTTTACTTTGGACAATTTTTTTCTTTCCCTCTATCATTCCAGTCTTCTGCCTTCTCTCTCATTTTCTGGACAACACAAAAACTTTTACCAAAATCTTTCTTATGATTTTCTCCAGTAGGATATAAAATATTATATGGCTACAATAATACACTGTAGCAACATACTACCAACTTGAAACATCTGAAATTGGCAGTAGGTTTTTTTTTTCTTTATCTTAACCAATAATCATTTGTAACCAATCTCTCTAAAGATGACAAATATTTATAACCCATTAGATCTGAATGATCAAAGTAGACTGGCTACACAGTGCCCATGTAGCTCAGTCCCCGTAGGCAGTGACTCTCTGCCCTTGGAGTCAAACCTTGGTCAGATTTGGTTATTAGCCCCAAGGGCAGGTCATGAGAGCCCCACCCTCCAGCATGGGTGAGGAAGGCAAACAGAAAGATTATTAACCCTAGCTGAACAAGGCAAATATCTTGGGAACAAAAGGTTGTTAACCCTAGCAAAGATGGTTGCCAGACATGTGGCTGACCAAAGATGGTGATAACCGAGCCATGTGGCTAAATAAAAATGTTGGCAATCTAAAATGGATTCATGTCACATGTTATTTTAAAATTTACTCATTCATAGATTTCTAATTATCAATTTTCAGTGTTACTAGTTTTAATTTTAACAGACTTGTAACCATATTTAATGATTGTTTTCACTGTCAGCATTATCCACGTCAAAAAACATTTGAACTCCTGCTCAGTTCTGATATCTGACCATAAATGCAATCATAGCAGCCGTGGGTTGTAACTGGTAACAGAGATAGCAAAAAAATATTTAAGCCATTTCTGTTTCAGATTTATGCTTGCATCAAAGCTTAAGAACACATCAGAAAGCCCAAACAAAATTTTCTAACAAAACAAGCATATACAATTTCTCAATAAATACCAATACTCTTCAGCAGACCAAATATAAAAGCAGTCCCTCAGGTTATTGCCTACACTTCCGGCCATAGAGCAAGAGAGCAAGGAAAGGAGAGAAGGCAGCCAACATCTCTAATATTTCCTAGCAAGAAAACACAGATACTTCGGACATACACAGTTCTGGCAGGAGCAACTGAGAATCCCTTTCAACCAAAAGGACCCTCTGTCCCTTCTGCTAGCCATGTACAATTTTTATCTGGAGTCACAACACACACACACATACATACACACACACACACACACACATACACACACACACACAGGTCTAAACATAAAACATGCATACTGTGGCCACATTATTTATGCATTCACACATTTCAACTAGAAGACAAAAAACAAAACAAAACAAAAACAAAAACAAACAAACAAAAAAACCCAAAAAAACCTTTTCCCAGAGAAATAGTGTCAGATTAAAGATTGTACAATATGAATCTGCACCAAGGGACTTGTCTGGCAGGTTTTAGGCTCTACTGGTGGTGGTCTCAGTGGGCTTGGGAGATGTAGAAACCAGAGGTTTAAGCAGGCTGGGGAAAGGAAATCACGCCCTCCCGGGTAGAAATATAGAGCCTCTGATCAAGGGGTTCAGGTCACCCATAAACATAATGGCATCCTTAGTTTTTCCTATAATGGAGAGATCAAAAATGCCCTCTAGGGGCTGGTTAGTCTGATAGTTGAGCCATTTTACCTTACACAAAGACCTGCAGTGTCCTTCTTTCAGCCTGTCTACTCTAGCATGACATTCATGGTTCTTAAAGTCTTTAGGATAATCCAGGAACAGTTTTAAGGAAGTAAGATGACTATTAGCTTGGCTCGTAATTTTAAAATCACTCTAGCCACCACAAGAGGAGAAACACAGTAAAACATTCCTATAGATAAAGTCAAATAAGACAAAGGACAGTGCACAAACTTCAAAACAAGACATGGGCCCAGTGCGCTATGGTCATGCAACTCACTTAGTGCCTTCAGAGGTACCAGGGGAGATCTGGTTCCCCCTCAGAAGTGTCCCCTGATCCAACCATAGAGTCCTGGAACATCTTCTAGTTCCCAAGCCTGTGATCCACCAGTGCACCCATTTAGATCTCCTATAGGCTTTACAGAATACAGAAAGAGCTCTATAACCAGATACAGAAACCAGACTTTGGCAACCCCCCCCCCAAAACAGGGCCAAAATAGATGGAAAGTAACCTGCTTATGGACACCTTGAGACTCAGAGGAGGGTAATTATGGTGGGCTTGGGGATCCCAGATGAGCCCCCAAATGTTGTACTCAGAGTCCAGACCCTCAAAAGACCACCAAGAGACCAGTTCAATGCAACAGCAAAGAGTTTCTTTATTCACAAGCTAGTTTGGGTCACTCTGTTCGTCTAACACAGAGGTGGAGTAAGAGTGACCCAGAGCAGCACGAGGCAAGGGTGTTTATTGGGGGGAGGGCTCTAAGGGTTTCAGAGCTTTGGGGTTACAGTCCTGGGATTGGTTCAAGCTTGAGCTAGGGGTACCTGTTAGGAATTCATTGACTGCTTTGAGTTCTAAGGATGTTTCAACATTTATCAGTGGTTTACCTATATCAGCAGAACAGCAGATATACTTGGAGACTATCTGTCCCTTTCCCAGGAAAGGAATGTTTGAAATATCAGATATTTTCCCTTAGGTGCTGGGTCCTCCCTGGATAGTGTCTGCTCATGGCCCTTTGGACCCTTCCTGGTACCATCAGATGTTGCCAGCAAAAGCCTGTTTTCTGTCTTTCATTAAGCCTGTCATGGCAGTTGTGTAGTCAAGCTGCTCTGGGCTCCACAGTGTTCACATGTACAGACATATGGAGGGGCAGCATCCATAGATGGACTGCACTTCTATGAAAAAAGAAACATACAGATATACAGACACACACACTCATGTGTGCATGCATGCATGCATGTGCAGTACAGACAGACACTGAAGCAGAGTCAACCGAAGGAATGCATATCTACTGAAGAGGAAGCACACATATAGAGTCAGAAAAAAATGAGAGACAGACAGACAGATAGATGGTAGATAGAGGAAACAGGATACACAAAGGGAATAACATCCCACAGTGTAGAGTGGAGGACCTGGAAAGCTGAAGTCCAGCCTCTCCTGAAGGGCTGGGGCTTTTGAGGGTCTTTGGTGGCCTGAAGTGGGTCTCCTTCTCTAATTTACAGTTTGTCAGTTTAGATTAATAGAGGGAGACCGATGGGCTCACAGCTTTGGGTAAGCATGCTCAACTCTAGCCTTGAGCTTATGCGACCAGCCTGAACTGGTCAGACAGTAGCTAATCCTACTAGTTAAAGAAGAATGTTCCCAGGCCTTTGTCTCAGGTCAGGAGGATGAGGAAGAAGCCTGAGGTTTACCATCTTTATTATTTATCTAAGTTCCCTTGCCCTGTCCTCATCTCTGCCTACTGAGCCATTTTACATACCCAATGAATACATTTTAAGGGATGAAATTGTTCACATAAGGCAGCAGATCACATTACATTTAAAGTCAGGAAGCAGGGGCCAAAGGTCCTGCATACCTTGCTTCTTCTTTTCTTGCAGTCTGGGCTAGCGGGTCATCCCTTAGCAATTAATCCAACCTAATGATGCTCATAGATAACTCTAGAGGAAGTCTGTCTCTTAGGTGCCTATGTTGAGCTTAGCATCCACCCAAGTGCTACACTCTACTCTAAAGGAGCATGCACTCTGTGGCTCAGTGGCTTTTCTCCTGTCTGCTAGTCATGGTGTGTAGAAAACTGAGGCCCCTCTAGGAAAGGCAGAATATAAGCAAAGCCAAGAGGGACAGCATTCCTTTAAGAGAGAACCAAAGGGCTTTTAGAGGGTGTGAGGTGGGAAGCAGCAGGTGACTTAATCCCCTAGGTGTGCTGAAGCTTTGTAGGTGATCTGATTCCAGCAAGCAGGCTTGAAGAACTGAATAAATAATTAATCATCTTAAATTATGTAAAGCAGTGACTCCTCAACTTTCTTTAGCTATTGGGTTCCTTTGAGAAAGTGAAAAGAAACCACAGACCCTATAGAGAAGTAAAAACACACACACACACACCTTTGCAAATAAATCTGAAGGCTCAATGCTAATTAATGCATTTAATGCTATCCTCAGCTCTAGGTCTTAAGTGCATTAGACACCAGGCTCATTTCCAGCCCCAATAGCATTCACAGCAGCAGACTGAGAATTAAGCCACTGGATTGAGCAGCCTGTGCTAACACACAGGTAGGTGTCCTAGCTTGCAGGCTGTATGCGGTTTCTCATCTGAAATGTGATTAATCCTTTAGTGTGGAAGGGGGCCTGGAGACATAGCCCACAATTTCTAGGCATTAAATCTCACATGAGGATCTGGGAAAGGCACTCATTTCTCTGTAAGTTTGTAGAAAGTTAAATCAAACATTTCCATAAACCTGGGATGAATTTATGGACTGCTCATGCATGCACTGGTTTACTTACCTTGGGCATCAGACTGAGTAATAGCAGTGACTTCAACCTCAAAATCCCATCCCTGACTCCTGAGGGGAGTTTTTCTTCTTAGTTAATAAGCCAATAAGAGGTTCTTTCCCACTGCGGGTGGGGAAGGAGAAGGGTGTGGAAGATGGGGCCAAGGGTGTCATTGGAATGAGGCCTGTGGGGCAGGACGAAGGAAGGGGAGTGAGGGAGGGAGAGAGGGAGAGAGAGAGAGAGAGAGAGAGAGAGAGAGAGAGAGAGAGAGAGAGAGAGAGAGAGAGAGATCCTTTTATTTCAAGTAACTCAGTGAAGGCTCCAGGGAAAATGAGAAAGATCTCGCCTCAGAAAAACAGGTGTCCATGTCCTCTGTTGTCTGAGGAAGAGAGATGTCCCTCCTTCTTGTGGCTCTTAAGGACATGTGGCTAACTGAATGCAGAGACAAGCAGTTCCTTACCAAACACTTGGTCTCAGTAGGCTCCAAGTCTTTCCAATAAAACACAACCTTGTTAGAAGTCCCACCTTTCCAAGATGCATTGCTGAGACCCGGGAGATTGAAGTCGCCACTTTGTAGAACCAGTTTCAGAACTTGGTCACCTAGGACACAAAGTTAATATTATTTATTATAATATTTCATATCTATACGCACAGGATCCTTGTTTCAGCCCCTCCTCCCAACCTTCCTTTCTTCCCTTTCCTCTGGTCACTTTATTTTTTTGCTAGTAGTTTCTGATTATGTTCTTATTGTCTTTATACTTCCCCTTTTAGTCTAGATTTTACAGACGATGTAATGGCTCTGCTTAGTTTACTTAACATAACTCCTTGTTCCATCAATTTCCTGTAAATGACATAATTTCATTCTTTTTCACTGTTGTATACTACTCCACTGAATATGCCATATTCTCTCTACCCATCGATTTATTGACAGACACCCAGGCCAATTACAAAGTGTGGCTATTGTGAATCACATTACAGTATATGGGACATGCTGGTATCTCTATTCTATGTTGACGTTGCTCTTCTGATCACTTACCCAGGATATCTATAACTGAGATGGGTGGTAGATTTGTTGTTATTGTTTCAAGGTCATCTACATCGATTCCCATCAGGGGCTATGTGTTCCTTATCTCTTAGTGGTCTCTTAATCAAATTGACCGTCAAAATTAACCATTACATTCATATATTCTAGCAATTGCCTGCTTGTCCAAATTATATTGAAGTATACGGGGATTTCAGTCTTGAAAAGAAGAGCCTTTGGAACATACATAATAAAATGATTATCATCTCATATACATGCATGCATGTTATATATGCAGCAGATGTCTTATTGAAATAATATTTTCATTAATTATTTAAGGTTTTCACGCAGTGTAATTTGTTCTTGTTCACCATTCTCCTCCAAAATCTGTCTCACCTCCCTACTCACGCAACCTTATGTTTCTGTTTTAAAAGCTTTAAAGATGGTCTGACTCCTTTTAAATATTTACCTTATAATTATGATGATGTTTTCTGTGTTCATTCTTCTTCAAATTAATTCTCAAAAAGCCACGTAGAAGAGATAGGTGCAGAGTGGCAAAACAAATCCATATTTCTAGAGCACTAGGAAGTTAGCCAAATCTCATGGGAATTTCAGGAGAAAAAAGAATAGATGATCCTCAGCAAAACCACCCAGGTCGGTGATGTTTCTGTTTCCTAGCTTCTAGTCCTTCTCTCTGTATCCCCCAGACAACTCTGGGGGCTCATCATCTGGTTATGTGGAGGCCAGCAACCTAGAAGCCGTAAGAATGGGCAAACTAGACCTGAAGCCCTTCAAAGCCTCATCCCCAGGGGACTGACAGCATTTGACAGCATTTGCCTTGAACAAATATCTCCTGAGAGACAGCACTTGGGTTGCTTATTTCATTTGACCATGTGATTTAGAGCTGGCCCAGGGCAACAAGCCTTTTCCCTGGGGCATCTGTCAGAACTATTGAGAGGCAATTTGCAGATGGCTCTTCAGGAAGCCTGCTGATGGCAGATGAACAAACGATAGGATAATGCCTCCATTAAAGGCAGATCCAGGGAATGAATAGTCTGGTAGGCTTTATGGAGCTCTGACATGCTCTTGGGGGTCTAGAAATACATGAAAGGAACTGTGAGCACATGGAAGTTTGTGTGCATGCCCACAGAGACCCAGTAGGGCTAGAGTGGCCATCCCTGGCAGACCTTGGGACTGTTCCTCACATGTCCTTTTGCATGTTTCATGGCTTCTTGCTGAAACTAACTTTTTGAATGATAGAATGAACAAGGCTGGAAGTTGGATCTTCATAGTCCCAGGAGTTATTTTTCTTGCTGTTTGTGGTTATTTGTTCTTTGTTTGATTAGTCACTCTTCTGCAAAGGTCTATTCTTATCTGTGCTCTTTTCCATGTATGTCTACTGAGGCTCTATTGAGTTTGTCTATGGGCAATGCCTTGATTTAGGAAAGATTTCCCTAAGTACAGAGAATCATTACGTTTTTCAGTTTCTGCTGTATTGTCTTTCCAAACACACACACACACACACACACACACACACACACACATTATTATATAAAATATATATAATGTCATTATTTATATGGCTCTGTTGCCCTATATTTAGGATTCTACTTTTGAGGAAAGAGATTCCTCAGAGCCTGTGCTACCACATATAAATGAATTTCTGCACAAGAACTCTAGTGTCCCGTTTCCCTGATTGATTGAGAAGCCTACAACAAGAGAGCAGGAGCCCCAGAACTGGAGTTCCAGATGATTGTAAGCTGCCATGTTGTTGCTGGGAACTGAGCCAAGGTCTTTGTAAGACTGGCATGGTCTTCTGTTTTGTACCTCCTGAGCCTCTCCAGTGCAGAGATATGTTTAAATAGCCAGGAAGTTGTCAGTTCCATTTCAGTTTTGACTACCTGCTAAAAGCTAGACACAGAAGAACATTTATATGAGCCAATTTATATTACATGTCTAGAACAGGAAAATCCATAAATCCAGAAGGTAGGTGACTAGGCTTTAGACACTGTAGGAGCATGTATAGAAATTACCTCTGATGTGCACAAACCATGATGGAAACATTTTGGTATTAGTGGTCAACATATAATGATGCAATCTTGAATAAGCTGAAAAGCAATGAACTGTATGTAAACTTTTGAAGAGTGGGATTTATGGCTTGTTCATTTCTCACTTTTAAGTTATCTGCATAAAGCAGTGAGATATGCTTTGGTTTCCAATAATTTAATAGAGACTGGGTTTGCTATTATGCCCAGGATACCATATAACAGAAACAAGCTTGAAATAATTGTTTTAACTATTGGACATTGAAGACTGGTAAAGAGAGTTCCTGAAGGACAAAAGTAACTTTTCAGTTGTCTTGATTTCTTGCCTTGTGGTGGCTTAACACACAGGCAAGTGTGGTTGGCATTTACCAGCTAACACACAGACAAGTGTGGTTGGCATATCCCAGCTAACACACAGACAAGTGTGGGTGGCATTCACCAGCTAACTTTTAAAATTCGGACAAAGCAAAGCTGAGAGATCTGGGTGAGAGTTTGTCTGGTAAAAAGATTGAAGTAAAATGGCTTCAAAGGGAGAAATCCAGATCCTTCGGGAAGGATCTATGCAGTACAGACATGTGAGAAAGCCACAAAAGCCAGGATAGACTATGGAGGTCACAGGGCCCAGGGCGCACCCAGGACCTAGGCTAGGGCTGCCCCCAACAAGAAGACTGGATTATCTCTGTTAATGGTATATTGGGTATTGTACTCTGGAGGGTCATTCCTTCGGAGTCTGGAATAATAATTCCCTGATCTTAGCACGAAAAATATTACTTCAAAGCAAAAACAAACATCCTGAAAGACTTAATCAGAGTCCAGGTATCTTGGTGGCGGATAGACCAACATTATATATATGAATACAAACATATAACTAAAATTCACAAAGCCTGTCATTCACCAGAGATTACCAAACACAAAGCAGAAAATCACTGTTTATAACAGTGCAAAAAATAAGCTGAGAAAGCCAAGAATAGACATTCTTGTTGAAATTAGCAGAATGAGGAGTGATCATTTTCAGTATGTTATTTCACATACTCAGAAGCTGATGAGAATCATAGCTGCTATTTTAAAAACAGAAGTCAAATTTTTAGAGATGAAAACTACCAAATATGAAATGTAAAATGCACCAAATGGGATGAATAGTGGACAGACATTCCTCAGAAGATTTCAGACATTGAAAATGCTGCAATAGAATCTGGGCAAATCAAATCTGTAGAAAGAAAACACTCAAAAGAGTAAACAGCATTAGTGAGCTGTGGAACAATTTAATCAGCTGGGTGTGGGTACAGGCAAAATGACTGCAGGAGAAGGTCACAGGAAAGAGAAGAAAGGATGGATGACCATTTTTATAAAGATAAAGGGTATTTTGGGCTGAGACATGGGGGAGGCAGGCCGTGGTGGCCCATGCCTTTAACCCCAGCACTCAGGAAGCAGAGGCAGTGGATCTCTGTGAGTTTGAGGCCAGCCTGGTCTACAGAGTGAGTTCCAAGATAGGTTCCAAAGCTACAGAGAAACCATCTGGGGGGTGGGGGGGGGTGAACAAAAGAAGGGTTGACCTTCAGCAGCAAGCAGATGAGCTTGTGAGAAGAACACAGAGGAAGCTTGACCTGAGATAAGCCTTGAAGGAGGTACCTCTGTTACCATAGAAACATAAAACTAACCGAATTTTCTGTGCTGGTTGACTACTGCCATCTTTCAAACCTGGGGACCCAGTATAAACAGAAAAGATTCATACTGCAGTTAGTAGGGCTTTCCACTCATGAAGGGTGACTGGGTTTTGGGAGTGGATGAAGAAAGCTTAGAGAATAGGGAATGGCTGGAGATGTTGAACACACACAGAAGAATCAGCCTCTTACAGATGAGCTCTGCTCAGACTTACTGATTAATTTTATGTGTGATTACTAGGTCCTATTCTTAGGACCAGGGAACTGCAGGTAAAGTGAAGTTATCCTTTTCTCCTAAAAGGCACAAAGCCCTTCTTACTTGGGAATCCTGCAATAACAACATTTAATTTTCTTCTCCACATTTCCAACCTGTGTAAAGCTTACGCTCAGGGCTGGAACACTTATAATTGCACCCCGTTAAAGGGGTCCAGTGAGCTGTTTCAGAAAACCTGGTATGGCCTGTATACCCAAAGCAACTGTGATGCAGTTATTTTTCTGGGTCATCTTGACTAGGCCACAGTGGTCCAGATATGCAGTCCATAATATTTTGTGTATTTCCTTAAGCATTGAAACTTGGGTGAAAGGTATCTTGTCATTTGGGAGCCAAGAAATGCCCCAAAGTCACTGTAAGCATAGCAACTTTTAGCTCTGCTCTAGGAAAAGGCTTCTCTTCTAATACAAGTATAACAACTGTGCTCTGGCAGCAGAGGGACCCCTAGGCAAAGCTATTACATTTCTGCTCCACTCTGAAGAAGTGTTACAGCTCTGGTCTGGTTCCCCCAAAGTGCAACAACTCTGCTCTGCTAGGGGAATGCTTACTGTTCTGCTTCCCTCTGACCCCAGAGGAAGAATCACACCATCGGCACAACAAACCTCACTCAAGAGATTAATGGGAGGAAAAACCTTGACTGTCTCAAGGGTGAGAAACAGCATTACAGGAGAATTTTTCTCACTCCCAATCTGCTGTGCCAACAAAGCCACCTTGGATCAAGGACAGAGTCATCGATTGGCACCAGGATTAGCCATGGAGTTGTTGGAGGACTGAGCAAGTCAGAGAGAAACACAAAGAGAAAATGAGGGATTGAGGGGGATTATTGGAGCTTTAGGATAAAACACAGAGTAATGTGAACCAATCACACTGCTTCTGATTTATCAGGTTTTTATCTCAGTTTCAGACTTCTGAGTTTTTATTAATACTAGCACAATTTAGGGAAATGTTACATCTGGCATCCAATGCATGATATTATTAAAACAAATCAAGGCAGTGAACATGCCACCTCTCCACTGCCACTGTGTCATGGCCTGCTTTGGTTTCCTCCCCACAGGCCCTCCATCAGAGTTCATTGCTTTTTCATTGTAGGTTTTCTATAGCAGCATTCAGCTCCTGCCTGCCCAAGGTCCCAAATGCCTCTGGGGTTAGCTACCTGCCACTGGCCCATGGTCTCACTTCCTACCACATGAGCTTTCCCTGCACTACCTCCCCAGCCACCAACCCAGGCCAGCTTGGCTCGCTTGGCACCTGCTCACACCTGCTCAGGCTTCTACTGCTGCTGCCATCACTGCATACCTTCAGTGCCCCGCTATGTGCAAGTAACTGTAGGTACCCTCAGCCTAGCCTGCTGCAACCCCATCACCCATCACACTAGTCTGGCTGCCTACATACTCCAATGTCCCTCACAGTGCTGCCAATATAGCTAGCTACCCATCCCATGCACAGCTCTGCCTACCCATCCCGTGCACAGCTCTGCCTACCCATCCCGTGCACAGCTCTGCCTACCCATCCCGTGCACAGCTCTGCCTACCCATCCCGTGCACAGCTCTGCCTACCCATCCCGTGCACAGCTCTGCCTACCCATCCCGTGCACAGCT
>PVIH01030520.1:0-12094 GCA_004025045.1 Sigmodon hispidus | reverse complement strand
CACTCACTAGTGGTCTCTAAACAAACAAACAAGAAAAAAAGCCAAACATGCCCAAGCGGCAAACCACAACCACGGAACAGCTTGGGATCAGAAACACCCTGGACTGACCCTTTGGATCCCACTCCACCTAGAGGAACACCTGACTCACTCTTGAGGGAGGGGGGAAAGAACTGGATTTGGCCAGGAGTGGAGACTGATCTAAGCATTATTGGGTCAGTGGGACCATAGTCTGCTCCCTGCCCAGGGAGGGGATGGGGAGTTGCAGAGAGAAAAAATAACCAGATGTGTTGGGAGGGGGAAGAGACCTTGAATAAGGATATACAGGGATGGAAAAAAAAATTTCAGAGGGAAAGATGAACACAAAGAAAATATAGGTGTAGCAATCTTATTTGTATTTCTACCCTTGATAAGCCATGCTTATCATTCTTATCCTCTGTATAGTTATTGTTAACTCTTCCACATTTTAAATTCTTTTTACTGTGTTTTTTTTGGTAAGTACAAAATAAACAAGGAAAAAAAAAAAAAAGAAAGCCAGTGCGGAACCTTTGAGTGTTTATTGCATGAATATTTCATGATAAACTTAGAAGTTGTTCCTTATGTTTTTGTTCTTTACTCTTTGAAAAAACTCCCTATTAGCCATGAATTCTATCACAGATAAAATACTGTATTTATACATGTGCTTTCCGTTGCATTGCAGGTGCATGACTTTCTTCTACCCTGTTATATGTGTTTTGAATTTTTAAAAATAATATAAGTATTTTTCCTCTATGTGTAATGTTCACAATGTGAATTCCTGGCCATCACAATGATCAAAAGATATTCTCAGAAATCTTAAACATAAAATAATGCATACTTATGATCCCCCATGTGTTTACTAATTGTGGTTTAAATGCAAGACCAACAAATCTTTTCTACTGAATTGTTTCTCCTGCACTATGCTTATTATTTATAATTATATTGGCAATGTTTTCATCTGTTCATTTGTAATTTATTAAACAAGCAGGAATCGATAGTAAAATGTTTTTGATGGTACAGTTAAATTTGGGGCAATTTAGTTTTTTGGAATATTTAGAGCTATAGTAAATGTATAATTCTTTGTAGAAAATTCAGTTTAAAACTCTTTATGGAGAAAAAGAACTCACTTTATTAAGTATCAACAGAAGGGGCTGGAGAGATGGCTCAGAGGTTAAGAGCACTGACTGTTCTTCCAGAGGACCTGAGTTCAATTCCCAGCAAAACCACATGGTGGCTCACAACCATCTATGATGAGGTCTGGCGCCCTCTTCTGTAAAACTGTATGCATAATAAATAAATAAAATCTTTTTTTTAAAAAAATGTATCAACAGAAAAGCGATCCACAAGTGTCTTCTGTAATAAAAACCAGCTTAACTACTAATTTGAAGTTAGGAGCAATAGCCTCTTATTAAGCTATTTATAAATAGCATTTTATACTTCAGAATATGTCATCATAAATCAAGCCCAGACTATTGCATTAGCCTCAGATAGACAGTATTAGAGAACCTTAATAGAGATCCTTAAATGTCCTTCCTGAAAATTGTACCCATAATTCCTTGCAGTGCAACTTAATTTTCTTTTCATTTATTATTATTATTACTATTATTATTATTATTATTAACAAGGATGTCAGACTTTCAAACCTTATATATCCTTATTCAAGGTCCCTTCCCCCTCCCACCATAATCAGTTCATTCTTTCTTCACCACAAATCCCCATCTCCTCCCTGGGCAGGCAGCAGGCAGTCCCATGATCCCACTGCTCCAATATTGCTTAGTTCAGTCTCCACTCCTAGCAGATCCAATGTTCTCCCCCTCCCTCAAGAGTGAGTCAGGTGTTTCTCTAGGGGGAGTGGGATCCAAGGAGTCAGTCCAGGATGTTTCTGATCCCAAGCTGTTCAGTGGTTATGGTTTGCAGCTTGGGCATGCTTTGCTTTTTTCTTGTTTGTTTAGAGTCCACTAATGAGTAACTACATCTCCTGCTTATCTTTCTGAGCTTGTCCCCATGCACTTTGTAGCAGACGGTGATAAACATGGTCTGCTATGGTCCTCCCAGCTGCTGCTGAGGGAATATATATGGCCACCCGCCTTTAATTGATCAATCAGAGAAAGATTGAAGACTTGAAATTCAGTCCCCCTGCCCAGAAAAGAGGTAGAGATTGAGCAGACCTTTTATTCAGAAGTGATAGGAGACACACAAGCCTGTGTGCTTAACTGACTAGCAGATGCCTAATCATAAACCACTGAAGCCGTGGGCAGATACCAGTGCAAAAAATATATATAATAATGTAAATAACAACAGCTTAAACCTCTTATTTCTATTATTTTTGTTTGATTGAATGAGTTAGGGTTAGGGTTAGGGTTAGCTCAAATATTAAGGTTGGGAAAAATTGGACTAGGGTTAAGTTAAGGATAGAGTTATAGTGTCAGGTTATGGATTCTATAGTTTCAGTGTAGGTTTAGAGTTTTGCTTAGGTTTGGCATTTGGGTTAGGTTTATATAAAGTGTTAGGTTTAGAGTTGTGGTTTTGGGTCAAAGTCTGGGTCATGGTTTGATTACCTAAAGAGTTATAGTTAGGGTTAGATTAAAGGATTATTATGTTTATTGTATGGGATAAGCTAAGTTCTAGGGTTAGAAGTTAATATTAGGTTTAGGAATAAGTGGTAGCACTATGTCTAGTGTAATATGGTTTTTAGGATTATAGTCACATTTCCAGTTTGAGATTAGTGTCTAGATTAGCATGTAAATTAATGTTGGAATTCAAAATGAACTTAAAGATTAGGATTTGAAATACAGTTAGCTTTGGGGTTAGGATGGTTGAGAGTTAGGTTTTGATTTAGGTTTGCAGTTAATGTCAGTTTTATTGCAGTTAATATTACATATATCATAAGGTTTTAGGATTAGTGATAGCATTGAGTTAGGACTATGCCTTCTTTTGAGTTATGGTTAGGTTTATTTTTCAGGGAACATGGTTATGGTTAAGGCAAATGTTTGTATTTTAGGTTACTGATATGTTATGATTAAAGTTGTTATGAGTAGGGTTATTGTTAAGTTTTGGATTTAAAATTAATGTAATGCTTAAAGTAAGGGTTGTGTTTGGGAGATAATGATAGAATTAGGATTAGTCCTAGAGACTTTGTTAGGATAGGGTTTAGGTTATGGTTTTGCTTTAGTATTTAGCTAAAGAATATTTTTATTGTTAGGTTTATGACATGGATGGTTATGCCTTATATTTTGTTTATAGTTAGGGTTAAATTTGTTTAGGGTTTACCATATTATGTTCAGGGTAAAATTAATATTAGAATAAGCTTATTGTTTGTAATCATGTTTAGAATTAAAATACTTTTAATGGAAAGATAATGCTAGAGGTTACTGTAAGTTGTAGGGTTAGAGTTAATATTATGCTATGATTTGGGTTAGTTTTTAGCATGAAAAATATGCATTGGTTTAATTTTGATATTTAGTGCTATGGATATCATTTAGGTCAATATTAGGGTTAGGTTATAATAGTGTTTGGATTTAGATTAGTGTTAGTTTTCATGATTAATAATAGCAATACACCAAGCAATTACCACGTACACAAATATACAGTGTAAACTCTATCATGTGTGTGCATTTATATTAGACCAGAGAATGACTCAGCAGAGAAATGTGTTTTCCTTCAAGGGACCAACCACCTCCCACAGGTTATCTGACTTTCCCACTCACACTGGATCACACATACTGATGTTTTACCCTTGTAACAGTGACTGCACTTAAAGTCAGTGTTGGCCTTGCTTCTCAAGCAATAGTCAGGGGAAAATTCTGTTTCCCCATTGAATGGCTCTATTGTTGCTTGTAAAGATAACTTAAAAGAAATCATTAGTGGACTCTAAAGAAACAAACAAACAAGAAAACAAAGCATGCCCAAGCTGCAAACCACAACCACTAAAAGCTTGGGATCCAAAACACCCTGGACTGACACCTTGGAACCCACTTTCCCTAGAGGAACACCCAACTCACTCTTGAAGGAAGGTGGAGAAAACTGCATCTGCCAGGAGTGAAGACTGAACTAAGCAATATTGGAGCAATGGGACCATGGGACTGCCTGCTGCTTCCCAGGGATGGGATGGGGATTTGTGGAGAAGAAAGAATGACCTGATGTGGTGGGAGGGGGAAGGGAAGATGAATAAGGATATATAAGGTTAGAAAGTGTGACGTCTTTGTTCATATTAATAATAATATAAAAGATAGTTCTGACATTTTCTCAACTAATTTGTTAATATAATAGGACCCAGCCCAATGTGAGTGGTGCCATAACTGGGCTACTGGTGGTCTGGGGTTATAAGGAAGTAGGCTGAATAAGCCAGGAGGAGCAAGCCAGTAAACAGAACTCTTCTATGGCCTCTGCTTCAGTTCCTGCCTCCAGGTTCTTGCCTTGAATTCTGGCCTTGACCTCCTTTGATGAGGGACTGTAATACAATCCTGTGTTTCTTTTTTTTTTAACTTTATTTATTTATTTGCCTTGGTGTTTGCCTGGAACTGGAACTACAGACAGTTGTTAGCTGCCATGTGGGTGCTGGGAATCGAACCTGGGTCCTCTGGAAGAGCAGACGGTGCTCTTAACTGCTGAACAATCTCTCCAGCCCCCCAACCCTGTATTTCATATTATACTGTTTACAAAGTACAATATGAAAGATACCCCTTTCTCTCAAGATTGATTTTGGTATGGTGTTTTATCACAACAAGAAACAGGCTTTAAGGTTAAAGATACATTGACATGAGAAGCCGGGGTGAGCGATGTGGGGAGTATCTAGTGGTATTAGGTAGAAAGGTTGGTTAGTAAATCACATACAGGAACACATGTATCTACACTTACAATTAAAGACCTACTATGAATCAATAAACCAATAAATAAATCTCTATCTACCTAATAATATTCAAGCTCAAAAAGTTAGCAACTTGCTAGCTTTGTCTCTTATTTGATGTCTTGTTAAAAACCTCTTATCTTTCACACCTAATAAACTATAAAAATTCACACTAAGCTACTCCTTATAAACTAGTGTCTAACCCCATACTGCTAAACCCAGGCTAATTTTATTTAATTACAGAAAATGCATCATATCTCTACATAGTTAAACAAACACAAAATGAACAAATGTAGCATATCTTTCCCTTGTTAAACAAATATTTCACTACAGCATTTCATACAAAAGACTATGTAGCATTATCTTAAAATTTGAAGGTCATCCTCATATGTATATGGAGTTTTCTTTTAGTCTAAGTTATGAGATTAATTCCTATCTCAATACACTTCTGTGAATGTTTTGTGGTATGAATAAGTGTGTCTTTGTGTGTGTGTGTGTGTGTGTGTGTGTGTGTGTATGCTACTGTTCCTATAATTAAGCACCCACATGGCTACCTGATCCTAAAGGACAAAATAATGAAAGAGTTTTTGTAGGAAAAACCTTATTTAATAGTGGTGGGCATGGATCCTAAAAGCTTAGCATGAGATGTGGCATCTGCCTTTGTGAACCAGAGTTTTTTCTTTGTGCTTTGCCTTTCTCCAAATCCATTTTTAGAAAACATTGTGTGCATGTGGAGTAGCGGTCTATGCCATGTCTTCCTCTAACACTTGACACCTTATTTTAAAGACAGAATTTTTCTCTGAATCTATAATCCTCTGATAAATTATATGTACTAACCATGTTCTCTTGGGTCCTTCTAACTCTGCTTGTCAGTTGGCATTTAAAAATGTTTTATGCAATGCCTTACTGTTAATTATATGTGCAGTGGGTGTAAACTCAGGTCCTTTTCTTGCACTGTTTTTTCTTCATTTCAACCTTCCACCACCATATTATCTGAACTATTTCTTATCACATAGCTCTATAAATTTCAATCATCCTGCCACCGTCTTAACATTCTGGTATACCAGATATGCCTACCAACTCATTTGATTAGTAGATCATCATTGAGCAATGACTGTGACAACTCTCCAGAGTGTCTGTGACAGTATGACAACATTGAGCTCCACTGAAGAGGCTATACATTCTCCCATCTTGCTCATACCTGGAGCATTGAGAAGCAGTGAACAGTACTTTCGAGAGTCCCTATTACATCACTTCACAGAAGGTATTAGGTGACAGGTGTGAGGAAGGCACAGACCCCTCCGGTATTTCCAAGTGACCATGACTCACAAGGAATTTCTGTGCCTCACATTATTTCAGTTCAGAAAAGAAATTGGGATAAGGGAGGCTACCTATCACATGGTGGCCCCACAAAAAGGCTTGAAGTATTCTTTGAAGCAAAAATTATTGATGTGGTCTTTAGTGTTTTCTTTTATATATGTACAATGTTTGCCTAATTATTAATTTGAGGCAGGGTATACTGTGTACCCTGTCATATAGTTGAGAGTTCCTGATTGCTGAATTAGGGTTATTGTGTTCTCCAAGATCAGACTGTGGCTGCCCATTTGCACTTCACTCACTCACAGAACAAAAAAAGTAAAGAACATCTTTGCCTTTTTAAATTTTACTCATTTTGCACATAACCAGATGCAGAAACACTTCTCACTAAAGGGAACACATTATTGGTAATTAAACAAAGATCACCTTCCTGCTTTCTAGAATTCTGAGATTAAAAAATTACAAAAATATTGATGGCCTTCTTTATCTGGATTGACGGATGTGTGTGTACAGTTGACAAAATGCACATATGAATGTCTGAGGACATGTAGAAATTACTTATACTTATTCCCCCACATGGATTCTCAAGGTTGATATTTGGCTGTAAACTTGGTGTAAAGTGTCATCTTGCTAGGACTTTTTTGTCTGCTTTGACAAAGCCAGAATAACCTAGGATATTTATTGTATTATGAGCCACAGTTAGAGAACTGTGTGGCTTCAGGAATGGTGGAGAGTCCATTGTGAGTTTGGTGTGGATGAAGACTAAAACTTCTTAGCTCAGATGTAATGAGAGGTGAGGATAATGTACAGTGTGGGAGAAGAGGATCCTGCACTTTATAAGTATCTTCTCCATCCTTGTCGCAGTTCTTTCTTGGTAACTTTTAGAGACAAAAGACTTGGAAGGATACCCAGACTTCTTAATTTTACACAAGGACCATGCAAGTACTCCACACTGAGCAAGAAGAACCCACTGGGTCTGTGGTAGTGGAAGATCTGCTTTAGTGTCATTTTCCCAAACTGCAGTCTGATTTTTCTCAAGGTCTTGATACCTTCAACTGAATTTGACAAGGCAGAATGATGAATCCCCCCAGAAAATCTCAACTTGGCAGAATGTACTGGGTGTTGATTTGTCCTTTGATGCCAGGTTTCAGCCTGGCTTTGAGTATGCCAGACACTCCGAGTCTATTATGATGGAGAGAGTGCTGATGGGTGCCATGGTGAGTGACTTTGTTCTTTGAAAAAGTGAATCATAATGGTGTCAAAGCTAGACAGACTCATGGTCTTAAGCTATTCAGGCCTGAATCTTTGAGAATTTGTACTCCAGAGTTCCTGATTGCTGAATTGGGGCTATTGTGTTCTCCAAGATCAGACTGTGGCTGCCCATTTGCATTTTATGTACTTATTCACAGAGTAATAAAAGAAAAGGACTTATTTGCTATATTAATTTTTACTCATTTTGCAGGTATCAGGACTCAGCCACTTTTCTCATCAAAGGGAAACATTATTGATAATAAAATATAAATACTGCATGACAAAGACCCAGAGTGTGATCAGGACCCCAAATATGAGCACTAGGTCCATCAGACATTCATTCCCAGTAATTAGACAATCTCCAGCCTTTCTGCTTTCTGAAGACTAGTCCCTTCAGGCTCTGTAGACATGCACAGGGCAGCTACTGAATGTAGTTTTATAGACACTTAGTGTTTGCTGACATTTAAAATAACCCAAATCTATATACAGAATTTTTGTATAGAAGTAATCATAAGTAAGTAAGTTAATGTATATAAATGTGCTAGAAATTTTAAACCATAGATCACTGGGATTTCTCATCAGGTAGAGGGATTGCCACCAAGCCTGAAAATCTCAGTTCAATCCTTAGAACTTACGTAGAGCACATAAAATTCCACAAACCTCCAATCTTTTCTTGTGAGCAAGCCAGGGCATTGCTTACCTCCTCTCAATTAAATAAGTATAATTGTTAGAAGAAAACTTAAGAGATGGCTTGGTATTTGAACATTTGGATCTAATAAAGGAGATTGGAATTCAGTTATCAGCCTCCACATGGAGTCTCCCAACTAATTTTAATTTCAGTTCTTTGGGATTCAACACTCTTTATGACATCCAATCCACCTCCAAGACCACCTATGTTAATGTGTAGATATCACCCTTCCTGCCACAAAAAATTACACCAAAAATATTATGTTGATTCTGTCCCTTTCTGCTAAAATCAGTCTCTGTTTTGATGTTTTTTCTGTGCTTTTGTCAGTGTTACTATTGCTACAATAAATCCTTATGACCGAAAAGCAAGGTGTGGGAGTCTTTTCATGGCTTATATTTCTAAATCACTGTTACTCATTAAAGAATGTCAGAATAGAAACTCTATGAATGCAGAGACCTAGAAGCAAAAACTATTTCATGGTGCATGGAGGAGCACTTCTTACTGGCTTGCACTATCTGCCTTTTTATTGAAACAGAACCACCAGGAATTAAACTACCCACAATTGACCAAGAAATTTTCCATTAATAACTAAATAAGAGAATACCTTACAGTAAAACTCATAGAGGCATTTCTCAACTGAGATTCTTTCCTCTGTGGTGAATCTAACATTTGTCAAATTGATATAAAACTATTCAGTAAATTGCTAGTAAAGCTCATTTGGCTCTGATGCCATCATATTTTTTAAATTAGGAGAGGAAAAATCCATTTGTGTAACCCTAAATGATACTGTCTAATCTGGCATGTCTTTCTACACACTGTGAATATGCTTTACTATCATTTTATAATAAAAGAGTGCTTTTGGCCTGTTGCAAGGCAGCTTAAAGTCAGGTTGGAAACAAACAGTAATAAAAGAGAAGAATAGAGTCTGAAGATGCTGCAGGCTGCCACCAAGAAGAATAGATAAAATGGAAAACAGGTAAAGCCATCAAGACATGTGGAAATGTATGATTCAATAAAAATGTGCTGAGTTAATTCATCAGAGCTGATTGGTAATTAGTCTGTGCTATAAGTGAAACAACTGAAGATTATAATAAGCCTTAAGGAATTATTTCATAAGTTATTGCAAAACTGCAATGAGAAAGATTTCTTTGGCCCTTATGCCTAAATGGGTTAGAGAATTCTTGGTACATCTATCATGATGGAACTGCCATGTTGACATGGATTTGGTTCTTTTTCAACTGAAGCTGTAGGAGCACATTTAGAAGATCTAAAATACCAAGTGGGAGTTTTTCTAGGGCTTTCAGCCTGTGCTATAAGTTACTGTTTTAGGTTTATCAATTTCTGACTGTTGGAACTTCATCAGTGAAGACCACAGAAGATCCAAGTGGATAAACTGACATGATCATGAGTTAGGGTTCACATAACAATCGCAGGACTCATTCTGGATCACGAGGATACTCCTTCATTGGGTCAGAAATTCCTAAGTTAATTTTAAACTGGAAGACAAAGATATGTATATGTAAGTGTTCCAATGGAACTTTAGCTTCATTTTTTTTTCATCCCCTAAGTTTTTCCCACTCAGCTAAGATGTTAGAAATCAATAATGATCTTGAATTTTCCTAGCTTGTAAGCTTGTGTAACACACTTTTGAATAATGCCTAGAAGACTGATGTGGACATCAGTGTTCATTGAAGTAAATAGAAAAAAATAAATTATTTTACTACATGCAAAATGAGGAAGAATGTAAATCTAGGTGGAGAGAGTTTCTCTTAAGGAAATGAAGAAATAAAAACAGCACTACACAATGTATGGCATACAGTAAAGTCAGTGCTGTGAACAAATTTATAGCTTCAGTTGACTACCTTTAGAACATATGTAAGAGCTTCAATAAATGACAAGCACAGAATTTTAAAAAAATATGTAAGAATATAAGCAAATCAGACAAAAACTTACCAAAAATGCTTTTAATATACCTCTTGAGAATTAGAAAAATTGCCAACAAATCAAATATGAAACTAACTAGCTGGCAAGTAATAGTAATCATAGTTAAATATAAAATACAGAAATAATTATTTGATGAACTTCAACATGTCTTTGTGGAATTAAAAAAAGAATCTTGAAGCAATTTAGCAGAACACAGTTACCCAGTGAACTCATGCTCCATGCCCCTTCTATAGTGTACATATTATCTTATTGTTCCTGAAAAATTGTTTATATTCTCAAATTTTTTCTTTTCTTTAGAGGACATATGAACATGAAAATGATTTGTTTTTCTTTCATGTAACTTGGAGGCCCTCCAGACATCACAATGAAGCACTAAAATTGAATAGCCTGCTTCCATTTCCTACTGTCTTTCCTGCCTTAGTCTGCATGTCCCATCACCCAAATGACCTCTTGACAGCAATCCTAAACTGTAATTTCAGCAGAACCCACCCTTCCGGCTTCTGAAAGCACTGGGCCCATGTAGGATTCACAGAGGTTCGGGTGGGCAGGCAGTAGTGCATATCAGACATGTTTATGTGTGTAGTCATGTGTGTATGTGCCTAAGTGTTTCAAAATGAGAAAAATGTTTTTCCATGAGCTCCAGGAGATCTATCATTAAAAAAGTATCTAAGGGAGTCAATTACTTGGGGACAAAAGGATGATGTGGAATATGGAGTCAGGAGTCATGTGGTGTCAAGCAGAGACACATGTACCTGTAGACCTCAGCATGCACCCTAACCTTGCTATTTTTATATTATGACTTCCCTATAATAATCCACTGAGCTATTGCATAATGTGCCTCATACCCAGCCCATAGTTAACCATAGTTCACTCAATGCTGATAAGCAACCATCACATAACTTACTGACCCATCTCACAGCATGCTTCACAGCCATCACATAATAAGCCATCCCCAGTAAGCAACCATTCAATATTACCCACCCACTTATTCCATAATAACCAGACGTTCCATGATAACTTGCCCACCCATCCCATAACATTTTCCATTCCATTACCACCTACCATATCATCCCATAATAACCATTTATTCCATATTAACCAGCTTACCCATTTCATAATAACCATCCATGCTGTTATCCAATACACAGTCCACAATATTTCTCACCCTATCCTAAACCATGTATGGGTAGGGTGCCTCACACCCATCCTACCTACCAATTCTATAATAAGCCACTAACACAACTCCTAATATGTGTCATACACATTCAATAATAATGTATTCACCTATTCCATAAAAACAGCCATTTCATAATAACCCACTGCCCCATTCCATAACTGGTCACACAAATATTCTATAATAAGCAACCAGCCATCCCTATTAACCAGTTATCTATTAATAACCTATGAAGCTATTTTATGTTTACCAGCCATACATGCCATAACTTAATAATCCTTCCATAATAAACAGCCATCACATAAAAACCACCCACCTTGGGGCTGGAGAGATGGCTCAGTGGTTGAGAGCACTGTCTGCTCTTCCAGAGGACCCGGGTTCGATTCCCAGCACCCACATGGCAGCTAATAGCTGTCTGTAGTTCCAATTCCAGGCAAACACCAAGGCAAATAAATAAATAAATTTTTAAAAAAAAAAAAAACCACCCACCTTAACCTTATAACATCCATCCACCCTAAAATGACCTGTTGACCCCTTGTTAGTTTTTTGCATGTGCTATGTGACTGGAATCTCAACACCAGGCTTACCACATGAGAGTTTATTACAATATCAAGCAAAGATAGGGGCAGAAGGGAGCAGAGAGAGAACAAAAGGGAGGATACTCATGTTAGCCCTTCCTTTAAAAGGGTGGTTGAACTCATGTTTGCATTGCCACACCCAGGGGCATGATTGACACTGTTACATTCCAGGTGAATGCAGGCTTTAGAAATCCTTACATTTCACCCTTTGATATATATATGTCAAAGCTGGGTTTATGGCAAGGGAGAAGGGAGCATGGTCGTCATGGTGGTCTTTGTTA
>PVIH01030519.1:0-12095 GCA_004025045.1 Sigmodon hispidus | reverse complement strand
GAAAAAAAAAATTCAGAGGGAAAGATGAACACAAAGAAAATATAGGTGTAGCAATCTTATTTGTATTTCTTCCCTTGATAAGCCATGCCTATCATTCTTATCCTCTGTATAGTTATTGTTAACTCTTCCACATTTTAAATTCTTTTTACTGTGTTTTTTTTTGATAAATACAAAATAAAGAAGAGAGAGAAAAAAAAAAGAAAGTGCACTTGTATGTGTGTGTTTTGTGTATTGTTTGTATGTGTGTATGTATAAAGTTATTTAATCAGTGAATATTATAAAGGGATAATAAATTTACTAATATATAAAAAAAGAATATAAACAAGATTTATGACCCTTCACCCACCTAAACAAAAGAGTGAGTGAGCCCAAATTAACAGAATAAGAATCAAATAGGAAACATTACAAAAGGCACCAACAATTAAAATATTGCAATAAAATCTTTAAAAAACATGTATTCTATTAAGTGGATAACCTGAAAGAAGTGGATGATTTTCTGGATTCAACCAAGTCACCAAAATTAAACCATGAAGAAATCAACAACCTAAAAAGACTCATAATAAATTAAAATAGTAATCTAAAGGATTTTTGCCAAAAAAAAAAAAAAAAAAAAAAAGCTTCAGACTAAAGGGAATGGCAGCAGATTTCTTCCACTTTGAAAGAAGAGCTATAGTCACTCCTTCTTAAACTACTCAAAAGAAAGAAGGAAGGAAGGGAAAGAGGGAGGAAGGGGAGGAGAGGAGGTAGCAAGGGAGAGAACCCTCCAAAGCTCTTTTTGTGAAGCCAATATCACTGTAATGTCAAAACAAGGTAAAGATACACAAAAGAAAACTATAGGTCAATATCCTTGATGAATATAGATTTGGAAATGCTCAAGAAAATGCTTGCAAACAGAATACAGACATATATAGACAAGATTTACACCATGACAAAGTTGGCTTTATTCTTGAAATGCAGGAATGCTTCAACATACACCAGTCAATAAATTTAATAAACCACAAAAAGTGCTGGGTGGTGGTAGTACACACCTTTAATCCCAGCACTTAAGGGAGAGGCAAGCAGATCTTAATGAGTTCAAGGCCAGTCTAGTCTATAAAATGAGTTCAAGTATATCCAAGAATGTTGTTATACAGAGAATCCCTGTCCCCACAAAAGTCCCCAAACAACAACAAGAACAACAATAAAACAAACAAGAAAATACTTCATAAAATGTGTGACCTTAAACAAATTCACATGATCATCCTAATAGATATCAAAAAGCCTTTGAAATAAATTCAAGGTCTTCCTCATAACAATCCTAGAGAAAAGGACTAAAGGGAAATGCTTCAACATACTAAAAGCTATAAATAGGAAACCCACAGCCAACACCATGCTGTAGAAAAATTTAAAGCAATTCCACTAAAGTCAGGAATGAGACAGGGATATCTATTATTCTCACTCATTTCCAATACTGCGCTCAAAGCTCCAGTTTGAGCAATAAAGCAAGAGAAGAAAATTACAGGGATACAGAGAGGGGAGGGAGAAGTCAGACTATTTCAGATGACATGATACTATATATTAGAGATCTCAAAAATTCTACCAAAGATCAACATAGTAAAAATGGCAATTCTACCAAAGGCAATCTACAGATTCAATACACTGCCCATCAAAATACCAACACAATATTTTTTGGACCTTGAAAGAACAATACTCAATTTCATTTGGAATAACAGGAAAGCCAGGATTGCCAAAACAATCTTACTCAACAAAAGAACCTCAGGAGGTATCACCATCCCTGACTTCAAGCTATACTATAGAGCTACAGTAATAAAAACAGCCTGGTACTGGCATAAAAACAGACTTGTGTACCAATGGAATAGAATTGAGGATCCAGACATTAACCCAAAAACCTATGAACACCTGATCTTTGACAAAGAGGCCCAAAACATTCAATGGAAAAAAGATAGTATATTTAACAAATGGTGTTGGCATAGCTGGATGGAAGTGTGTAGAAAAATGCAAATAGATCAGAGCCTGTCACTCTGCACAAACTCAAATCCAAGTGGATCAAAGACCTCAACTTAAACCCAGCCACTTTGAACTTGATAGAAAAGAAAGTGGGAAATACACTTCTACAAATTGGCACAGGTGACCACTTCCTAAACATAACACCAGGGCACAGGCACTAAGACCAACAATCAATAAGTGGGATCTCCTGAAGCTTCTGCAAAGCCAAGGACACTGTCAATAGGACAAAACGCCAGCCTACAGAATGGGAAAAGATTTTCACCAACCCTACAAGTGATAGAGGACTGATCTCAAAGATATATAAAGAGCTCAAGAATCTAGAGCCCAAAACCTTGAATAACTCAATCAAAAAATGGGGTTCAGATCTAAAAAGGGAATTCTCAGCAGAGGAACTACAAATGGCTGAAAGGCACCTGAAAACGTGCTCATCATCTTTAGCCACCAGAGAAATGCAAATCAAAACAACTTTGAGATACCACCTAACACCTGTTAGATTGGCTAAGATAAAAGTCACAGATGACAGCCTATGTTGGAGAGGATGTGGATCAAGGGGAACACTCCTCCATTGTTGGTGGGATTGTAAGCTTGTTCAGCCACTTTGGAATGCAATATGGTGGTTTCTCAGAAAATTGAGAATCAGTCTCCCCAAGGACCCAGTAATACCACTTCTGGGTATATACCCTAAAGATGCACATTCACACTCCAAAGGTATTAGCTCAACTATGTTCATAGCAGCATTATTTATAATAGCAAGAACCTGGAACCAACCTAGATGTCCCTCAACTGAAGAATGGATTAACAAACTGTGGTACATCTACACAATGGAATACTACTCAGCAATAAGAAAAAATGATATCCTAAAATTCGCAGGCAAATGGATGGATTTGGAGAATATCCTCCTGAGCAAGGTATCACAAACTCAGAGAGATAAGCAGGGGATGGACTCACTCATTAGTGGTCTCTAAACAAACAAGAAAAAAGTCAAACATGCCCAAGCGGCAAACCACAACCACTGAACAGCTTGGGATCAGAAACACCCGGAACTGACCCTTTGAACCCCACTCCAACTATAGGAACACCTGACTCACTCTTGAGGGAGGGGGGACAAAACTGGATCTACCTGGAGTGGAGACTGAACTAAGCATTATTTGGTCAGTGGGACCATAGGACTGTCTGCTGCCTACCCAGGGAGGGGTTGGGGAGTTGTGGAGAAGAAAAAATGACCTGATGTGGCGGGAGGGGGAAGGGACCTTGAATAAGGATATACAGGAATGGAAAAAAAATTCAGAGGGAAAGCTGAACACAAAGTAAATATATGTGTAGCAATCTTATTTGCATTATTACCCTTGATAAGTCATGCTTATGATTTTTATCTTCTTTATAGTTGTTGTTAACTTATCAGCATTTTAAATTCATTTTACTGTTTTTCTTGATAAATACAAAATAAATAAAGAAGAAGGGGAAAAAAAGAAAAACAATTCTACCAGAAAACATCTGGAAGTAATAAATAATTTCAGCAATGTGGAAGAACAAAATATCAATTATTAAAAATCAGTAGGTTTTCTACACACCACTAACAAACATACAGAGAATAAGAACATGGATATACTTTCTTTATTCACAGTGTCCTCAAAGAAAATAAAATTTCTAGAAAAAAAATCTTAAGCAAAGTAGTGAATGACCTCTATACTGAAACTTTAAGCTTTTTAAGGAAATGGAGAAAGATACTAGAAAATGAGTGTCATCTCATGTTCAATGTTGATAGAATTAATGTTGTAAAATTAACTATTCTGCTGAAAGCTATGTATAGATTCAATGCAATTCTGATAAAACTCCATCTCAATCTTCACAAAAATAAAGAAACCTTATGCTAATATTCATATAGAAACACAAAGGAGTCCAAACAGAACAAACAATCCTGGGAGAAAAAGACAATGTTTGAAGCATTACTATTTTAGACCTTAAGCTCTATTGGGTAGAAAAACAACAAAGTGAGTGATAAAGTTCTAAGAAATCACAGTATGAACTACCTACCTAAAACACCTATAATATGTGTACCTCTATTAATACACTCATTATATATATGCATATGTAAATATACACATATCAAATGATAATTTCCTGACAGAGAAGAAATATTCTCACCAAGATCATCTAACAAAAATACAAATAGCAGGCATGGAAGTTCTTATTTTGAGTTGCTGGTCAGGATGATTCAAAAAAGTATCAAAGGCATTTTCTGACTTTTTTTTTTTTTTACCATGGTTAATATTTCTTGAACATGCATCATGTAATGCTCTGTTGGTCATTTGTTCGCTTTATTGCTAATTCAAATTTGAGAAAAAAGAAAGGGAAAGAAGTTGACCAATGGGTACCAAGTTAGAGGTAGATGTGTTTGCAAACAGAATACAGACATATATAAACAAGATTTACATAATAGTAGGCTATTAATGTGCTCTTAATAGTAAATTAACTATTTATTAATAGAAGGCTATTAATAAATACTGTACTCAAAAGAGTTAGACAAAATTATATTTGATATTGTCACCATAAAACAGTGATAGATAAGTTTTCTCTGATGTGACCATTACACAACATGTAATTTTATTTAATACAAGATGCTAGACATTAATATACATAATTTTGTTTTTAACCCATCAGCAGCTAAAAATCAAAATAACATCAAAAATGAAATCAGAGGGTTTTGGTCTCCCAGCATCCTCCATCCAAGCTCTTATACTTTTTCTACCTTATCTTCCTGTGGACTCCTTGAGCACTGAGGAAAGAGATTTAATGGAGACATCATGTCTGGCAGTGAGTATATGGATTTGTTCCATCTGCTGCAGGAGGAAGTTTCTCTGATGATGACTGAGCAAGGCACTGATCTATGAATATATCAGAATATCACTGGAATTTTTTCATTGCTATATGTTTTTTGTTTGTTGGTTTGGTTTGGTTTTTAGAACAGTAGTATTTGAGTTTACCCTAGGTCCTTGAAATGCATAGTATCAAATTCTTGGTCACCTAAGCAGTATTGCTTTATGAGTTCCATTTCATGGAGTGAGGTCTAAGTCAAATTAGATATTGGTTGGTTACTTTTACAAATTTGTGCCACCATTGCCCTAGCATATCTTGCAGGCAGAACACCAATGTAAATAAAAGTTTTGTAGCTGTATTGATATTTATTTTTCTCTTATTATAGCCTGAAGAGTACTGTCCAAAATCAAAGACACTAGAACACAGAGGTGAACATTCCATGTAGCCACAAACTTGACCTAGCCACGATCAATGAACTGTATGGGTGTCATCTTCAGCCATGAGGCACCACTATCAATTTGTAGAGAGCAACATACTGTCTTGGCAACATCCTGAGTTGTTTAGGAATTTTCATGGGACCCTTTATGCCAACAACTCAACTGGATGTAATCCACTACCAGTACTGGTAACAAGAGATGGCCACTTGTATCTTGGACTCCCACACTATTTGGTGATGTCATTAGGTCACCTTTATATTTTTTAAAGAAGTTTCCACTACACTAGGTTTCCACACCACCTCTCAACTGTCCCTCTATTCTAAACCCACATGCCCTCCTCTTTCCACCTGATCCTCCCGTTTCAGTCTCCTGTACCCCAACCCACTTATAAAATCTATTTCCCCTTCTACAGAGATCCATGTGAATCTCTAGCCCAGTGTTTCTTAACCTTCCTAATGCTGCAGCATTTTAATATAGATTTTCATGTTATGATAACCCTCAACCATAAAATTATTTTTGTTGCTTCCTCTTAACTGCAATTTTGCTTTTGTTAATATAGTTGCTTGAAAAGATATGACTGCAATAGACTCATGTGTTTGAATACTTGGCCCATAGAGAATAGCTCTATGAGGTATAGACTTGTTGGATTATTATGGCCTTGTTGGGGGAAGCACATCACTTTGGGAGTGGGTTTGGAGGTCTTCCATGCTCAAGCTAGGTCTAGTGGGGCAGTCTCCTGCTGCCTGTGAATAAAGATGTAAAACTCTCAGATCCTTCTCCAACACCATGTCTGCATGCATACTGCCATACTTCTGTCCATGATGATAACAGACTAAACTTCTGAAATTGTAAGCCAGCCCCAATGAAATGTTTTCCTTTATAAGAGTTGCTATGGTCATGATTTCTCTTCCCATCAACAAAATCCTAATTAAGACTGTTATAAATAACAATGTAAATATTTTTACAGGTAGAAGTTTGACAAAGGGATAGTGACTCATAGGTTGAGAACCATTGCCCTATTCCCTTCCTCTGTACCAAACCTCCTTAGGTATATGAATCGTAGTTTGGTTATCATTTATCTAATGACTAGCCACATATGATATTTATTTTTTAAACACAATGTTTTTATAGATTTGTGTTACTTCATTCAGGATGATTTTTTTCTAGTTCCATTTATTTGCTTGCAGATTTCATGCTGTCATTTGAATAGATGAACAATACTCCATTGTGTGAATAGCACCACACTTCCTTTATTGGTTCTTTTGTTGAGGGACATCTAGGTTGTTCCATTTTCTGTCTATTGTCAATAGAACTGCATGAACTAACAGAGAAGGAGCAAGGGCACGTTCTGCACACTGTACCAGTTTTAATAAAAGGAAAAAATAAAAATGTGAAAGTATAAAATTAAGCACATGAAAGTAAGTAAAATATGCTCAGTGTATACTGGGGATTCTAGAGTGGGTGAGTAAGCATCTCGTGATGTGGAGTTAGAGTTATACATAAATCTTCTGGCAAGGGACCCAATCTGGTAGTGATGCCAAAAGATATTTTCAGTAAAATATTCACCAGAACATACCCAGTTTTATTTCTTCATAAATCTGTGGCCACAAAACTCACAGATGTTGCCTTTTCAAGTTTCAGGGACCAAATAAATTCTGCCCACTTCTGATCATACTCTTCAGTTTTCATGAAGGAATCCAGGACTTCAAGACTGATTAAAAACTAGTAGAAGGAGAAGGAAAGGAAGGAAAGAAGGAAGGAAGGAAGGATGGAAGGAAGGAAGGAAGAAAGGAAGGAAGGAAGGAAGGAAGCCCCATGTTCTCCTTAACATAATTAAGAAGTGCTTGTTCATCTGCCTTATGTCAGGGCATGGATTTTTGTGCTACTCTGTAATCTAATTCAGAGAAGAAGAAACAGCTACTATATTTGAATTGATTTATAAATATAGCTAGTTACAGTAGACACCATTTGATATCATTGGATTCAACAACAAGCAGTGACAAACAGTCTACTCAATTGAAGCCGCTAGTGCAGGTACATAAATCTTTAGTTTCTTCCTTCCTTCTTTCCTTCTTTCCTTCCTTTCCATCCTTCTTCCTTCCTGCCTTTCTTTGTTTTCAGATGTAGGGTGCAGTTGGCCCTTGCACAACTTGCTGGAACATTGCATCATGTTCCCCAGCTATTGCAACTCTGCTGCTTATGCTAATTAGGTGCTGAGTAGTGACCTATCTGATGTGACTATGCTAATTTGGCAATCCTTACCACCTATCACCAGCTATATGCTAATGAGGCATTACTTTGGGAGCCAATCATATGGCTACACGCGTCCCAGCTTCCCTATATAAGCAGTCTGCATTTCAGGCATGAAGTCTTTCTTCCACCATTCTATCTCAACTGAGCTGTACTCCAATAAAGTGTGATCCGAGAAGAATTGTGCATATGGTGACTCGTCATTCTGCAGGCCATAAAGCGGCTCGCCACAAGTGGTGCTGAAACCCGGGAATCTTCGCACCCTACAGAGAAGACTGATTCAGAACTCGACACATGGAGTGGACTGTCGGTATGTAGTCTGTCCAGATATGTGGGTTCTCCTGGGAGGTCTAGAGTCTGAGATCTTTGCTGCAGTTTTTTTCATCCTAGTTGTCCTGATTTTTCTTGCCTGCTTGTGGCTGCGGTGCTACCAACCTGGCAAGGAGTGCCTTCCCTGGCCGTGCGATAAATCAAACGTGTGTCTGATCTAATAAGCCACTCGTAGATCAGAGTGCAAGATGGGGAACAAATTGTCTGCCGACCCCACGACTGAGTTCCATGAACCTATTCAGGCTATATTGAGTAGCTGAGGGCTAAAGCTTTCCTGCAGAAACATAAGCCAGTTGCTGGAAAATATAGAAAGCAGTGCTCTGTGGTTCGGGGTGTCGGGCAGTTTGACTATTCCATCATGGGAAAAACTTGGCAGGGATCTAGAGAAACGTAACGCTGAGAGAACACTTTCCCGAGGCACCCTTCCACTATAGCGTATGATCTATTATTGCCTAAAGGATGGAAAATATGAAGACATTATTCAGCGAGGATGTAAGGCTCTCAGTATATGCCAGGATAGCGCATCAGAAAATGGAGGCACAGGGACTACAAAAGATAGGCCTAAGAAAAATAAAAAGGAAAAGAAAAATTCAGAACCAGTGCCAGGACTGTACCCAGTCCTAGATGAATTTAAAGATTTATATATATCTCAAGATGAGTTAGACCCTGAGAAGGAGGAAGATCTAGAGGAGGTGGCTGCAGCCTATGAGCGAGAACGCTATGATCCCCTGCCGCTCGGCTGATCACTGCCTTTCAATCCCACAAAGGCTAGAGCTACTGCTCCCCCTCCTTTAGGGAATAAGTTGGGATGCACATTCATGCCCCAGGAAGCGTGGTCTGGGGTGACCACAGCCTTACCTGTGTTTGAGGATCCAGCCACACGTGGCCGATATTATGAAGTAATTGACCATAAGATTATTAAAGACCTTGCAGAGGCAGCAAAAAGAGATGGTGTAGCTGCCAACTATACCATCACGTTGCTGCAGCGCCTTATGCGCAATGCCTTAACACCCACTGATTGGCAAGACATTGCCAGAGCCTGCTTAACTATGGGGCAATATTTAGACTGGAAGTCAATTGTGACTGATCTGGCATATAATCAGGCCCGGGAGAATGCTGCCAATGGGCAGCCAGCATGGAGTGCAGATATGCTGTTAGGGCAAGGACAATGGGTAAATAATTAGACAGCATATCCTGTGGAAGTTTATTATCAAATAAACACCATCAATATGAGGGCTTGGCGAGCCCTCCCCAATAAGGGGGAGGTCGCAAGGAACCTAACCAAAATAATACAGGGCAGCACTGAACCATTTTCTAACTTTGTAGCTCGAATGATGGATGGAGCAGGGCGAATTTTTGGTGATATGGAAACCGCACTGCCAGTAGTAAAGCAATTAGTTTATGAGCAGTGTACAAAAGAATGCCATAGGGCTATCACCCTGCACAAAGGAAAGGACCTAGAATATTGGATGAAAATTTGCCAAGAAATCGGAGGACCTTTATCAAATGCAGGACTTGCCGCTGCTGTGATGGCTGCTTCTTGCGGTAATAAAGATTCTAACAGCAGCGGGATGTGTTTTCGGTGGGGCAAGCCCAGGCATATTAAAGACAGTGCCGAGAGGCTGCCCCCATGACAAGGACAAAACTGCCTCAAGCAGTGAAGACTCCAGGCACATGTCCAAGTTGTAAAAAGGGCAAACACTGGGCCAACGAATGTAGGTCTGTTAAGGACATTAATGGGCAACCCATTCAACCTGCTGCCCACGTAGTTAGTCCAAAAAACGGGGTAGCAGGCCCTTGGTCTCAGGGCCCAAAAATATTTGGGGCCCACGAGGAGGTGAATTTCCAACCACTCAGGCCCTGCGACAAACCACATCAGGCTCCGCAGAGCTGGACCTCTGTGCCACCTCCAGAATGGTACTAACAACAGGCATGGGAATACAACCCTTAGACACAGACATGCAAGGGCCGCTCCCAAAAGGGACAGTTGGGCTAGTGTTAGGCCGCTCCTCTTCCACCTTACGGGTACTTATTATTATGCCTGGAGTTATTGACCCAGATTATACTGGAGTCATCAAAGTAATGTGTCAATCCCCTCAAGGGATAATTACCATAACCCCTGGTGATCGCATTGCACAATTATTAGTCTTGCCCTCTTTCCATGACAGTTACCCCACATACTCAGAAAAACGGGGGTCCAAGGGCTTTGGATCCACTGGAGTTGATTTGGCTTTTCTGTCACTATCTCTTAATGACCGCCCCATGCTTGATCTTATAATAGAAGGGAGAAAATTTCAAGGATTGGTAGATACTAGAGCAGATAGTATAATTACAATTAGAGATTGGCCACGATCATGGCCACTTCAGACATCTTCGCAGACCTTGCAAGGTTCAGGTTACGCAGATGTCCCTAGAATTAGCTCTAAGGAATTGACATGGAAAACAGAGGATCAAAAGGGAAAGTTTCAGCCTTTTGTAGTTGAAGGACTGCCAATCAATCTATGGGGCAGGGATATCCAGAGTCAAATGACTCTTAAGCTTATTAATGATTATTCTGACACAGCAAAAGATATCATGATTAGATCAGGGTTTGTTCCTAGCAAAAGGTTAGGGCATAATTTACAGGGCATTACCGCACCAATAGAGGCTCAAGGAAATGCCAATCAGCAAAGCTTGGGTTTTTCACAGGGGCTACTGAGCCTATTATTCCTATCTCATGGATGACCACTGCACCTGTGTGGGTACCTCAGTGGCCTCTGTTGAAAGAAAAATTGGACGCAGCCTCTATGTTGGTTCAGGAACAGTTACAGCTGGGGCACTTAGAGCCCTCGCAATCCCCCTGGAATACTCCCATATTTGTTATCAGAAATAAATCAGGAAGATGGCGCTTACTTCACAATCTGCGCACCATAAATCAACAAATGCAAGTCATGGGACCCATTCAGAGGGGTCTACCAGCCTTAGCAGCTATTTCAAAGAGCTGGTCTGTTGTAGCGGTAGATATTAAAGATTGTTTCTTTTCCATTCCCCTAAATAGTCAGGATAAGGAAAGATTTGCTTTTACTTTACCCTCTATTAATCATGAACAGCCCGATAAGTGATATCAGTGGATTGTTCTTCCTCAAGGTATGGCCAATAGCCCTACAATGTATCAACTTTATGTAGGTAGAGCTTTACATCCAGTAAGAGATAAGTTTCCCCGTGTTAGAATTGTTCATTATATGGATGATATTTTGCTTGCAGCCCTTTCTATGGAATTGTTAGAATTAGCGTTAAGTTTGTTAACCAAGGAATTAAAAGATAAAGGTTTATTTATTGCTCCGGAGAAGATACAGAAGGGAGGAGCTATTGAATTTTTAGGAGCTATTATTCAGAATGCCTATGTTAGACCACAAAAGAAAGAAATTATGACCAATTGCTTAAGGGCTTTAAATGATTTTCAAACATTGCTTAGGGATATAAATTGGATTCGGCCATATTTGAAATTAACTTGCTGTGAGCTTAAACCCTTATTTGATATTTTAGAGGGAAACCCAGATCTTAATTCCCCATGCCAGCTAACCCCAGAAGCTCAGATAGGTAGAGCAAGCAATTACTAGGGCACAGTTGGTGCACTGTGATGAATCCAAGCCCATTTGGATGTGTATCCTCCCCACTTTAGGCTTTCCAACTGGTGTTCTTTGGCAAGAAGGGCCTTTGCTGTGGATTCATACTAAATCTACAAGGATGAGAACCTTGTCCCACTATCCATCCATGATGGCTGAGGTTGCATTATTAGGCATTAAACAATCTATTACATCTTTTGCCAAGACACCTGATTGACTTATAGTCCCTTATACAAAAGAACAAGTGGAGATATTGGCTGCCACTACCTCAGAATGGGCTATATTGGTTTGTGCCTTTTCTGATACAATTGATAATCATTTGCCCAAGAGTGAACTTTTAAGATTCGTAGTTTAGCAGCCTGTGGTGTTCCCTCGGATCACGAGGGAACAACCATTGAGCAATGCCTTAACCATCTACACGGATGGGTCTAAGACTGGGAAGGGAACCTGCATGGTGCAAGGAGGCTCACCTGTAACTGTTGAGTGCCGTCCAAATGCTCCCCAAATAGTAGAATGCCAAGTAGTTTTAGAGGTTTTTAAATGTTTTCCTGAGTCTTTTAATTTGGTATCTGATTCATCATATGTGGTGAATGCTGTTAAAAATTTAGAAATTGTTTCCTATATTAAACCCTCTAGTATGGTAGCCTCA